>SMLS01074836.1:0-41864 GCA_004785975.1 Popillia japonica | reverse complement strand
AGGGTTCCAATAAACATAAAATTCTAACTTTAGAAGACTTCCAGAACATTACTCCACTTGTATCTACTAACGCATAGGAATCATTTAAGTGAAAATTGTAAGTTCATTTGCTGTTTAATTTGGTTTATACATATTATACATATGCTTTTTGAGTAGTATTATTTATTTCAGTTATGTTAGTGTTACTATAATCTTGTAGTATTTGCCTATGAATTTGATCTTGTTTCTTCTTATCATATAGCTGCTACTATTTTTCGTTGTTGCTTATTAGTAGATATTTGTTGGTACTCATAGTTGATTTATTTATATACCTACGAACTATATTATTTTCTGTGTTATTCTGCTGCTTGATTAATGTTAATTTTATTAGAGTGATTGCATCTGCACTATGCACTTTGTTTATTGTCTATATTTCATTTACTCATCTTTGGGTAAGTGTTTCAATTTTATCGGATACTGATATTCCATTTTTTCTTTTTTGTTGTTGTTAGTGTTATAAAAGGTCTTGGGTTGGGATGTATGAATATGCACACATGCACACTTGCTCTTCATGCCTTGTTATTAATTAATTCTAGCTGAAAATGCTTACTGCATTGAAGTTGGAGCATCTAAATGTTTGTTCTTTGATGCCTTCTTTTCTAGACTTCAAAACTTACTTATTAGGAGACGACTACTCTATTTTCTGTCTGAGTGAAACATGGCTTCATGAAGGTGTAGATGATAGCTATTTAAATATAGATAATTACACTTTTTTGCGTCGTGATAGAGGTACACGTGGTGGTGGCGTTGGGATTTATATCAAAAATGACTTGAGTTTTAAACTATTTCAGTATGACTCAACTATTGAGCAGTTATGGGTGTTTATACATTTGAACCATAAAGTTTTTGCTGTTGGGGTGATTTACAGGCCTCCTTGGTGTGCGTATGGTGGGTTCGTTGACGAGCTCGAAAATGCGCTATCTGAAATCGTCCCCCAGTGTGACACAGTTGTGTTGATGGGTGATTTTAATATTAATATCCAATTTCAAGATAATCTTCCCGCAACTGTTCTCAGCGATGCGATGACATCTTTTAACTTGGAGCAAATTATTGATTCTCCAACGTGCTTCTCGGGAACGAACCCTTCTACAATCGATTTAATATTTGTTTCTGATAGAGCCCTGGTCTTAGATAGTGGTGTGCGGGATATATCGATTTCGAATCATGCACTGATCTTTTGCCACTTGAACGTCAAGTACATTAAACCTAATGTGGTGTCACATACTTATAGATCTACGAAATTTTTTGACTATAGTTTATTTTATTCTGATTTACTTAGCACTCCGTTTTACTTAATTTATGGTTTAACTGATGTAAATGACATGGCATTGTTCCTTACTAATCATTTGACTGAATTACTTAATAAACATATGCCTCTTGTGACATCTAAGTTCACTAGAGCTCCCGCTCTCCGTGGTTAACCGACACTATCAGGGCTATGCAGAGTTTGAGGGACCGTGCTTTTAGGTTGTACAAACAAAACCGTTCACCTGCGCGTTGGGATTACTATAAGTCTCTACGAAATTTGACCAATGGTGCAATACGTAGAGAAAAGCGTGCTTACATGGACTACAAAATTAGAACTGCTGGACAAAATAGCAAAAAAATATGGAAATTGTTGAAGAACACGGGCATTGTCAATAAACCGTCTACTAGCATACCACCCGAACTCGGAGGGCCTGAGTCGATTAACTTATTCTTTGTAAATTCTGTGCCTAATCTCCAGCTTGACGAAGCGGTTTGTGATGCGTATTTTTATACACGTTCCAATAATTGTGACTTTGAATTTTCTGCAGTTACTGAGGATGTTGTTTTCAACATTATACGTTCAATTAAGAGTAATGCCGCAGGTGTGGATGGATTAAATGTTAATTTTATCGCACTTTGCTGTCCTCACATTCTGCCCTACGTAACGTTCATCATTAATTTTTGCTTGCTGAATGGTCAATTTCCTGACTGCTGGAAGCTGTCTTTGGTATTGCCGTTGCCTAAGAAATCTACCGTCGGACAACTTGGTGATCTTCGCCCGATTAGTATAGTGCCGATAATATCGAAAATTGCAGAAAGGATTATTGAAGTTCAATTGAAAGACTTCATAATTCAATGCGACATATTACCCGAAGTACAGTCGGGCTTTAGGAAAAACTATAGTTGCAACACAGCCCTTTTAAACATAACTGATGATATAGTAGGTAGTTCAGATGAGGGTAGCTTGACTGTTATGTGCTTGTTGGATTATTCTAAAGCTTTTGACACCATAAACCATAAGTTGCTATCAGCTATATTGTATCATATTGGCCTTGGTTCTACTGCAGTGAATCTAGTTTTCAATTACATTACTGGTAGAATGCAGTGTGTGTCAGTTGATGGATGTGTTTCCTCATTTCTCCCAATTGTAAGAGGTGTACCCCAAGGCTCTGTCCTGGGACCCCTCCTGTATTCTATCTACACATGTCAATTTGCAAAGTGCCTGCAATTTGCTAAATGTCATTTTTATGCCGATGACACGCAGCTCTACTACTCATTTCCCCCTCACAAAGTTACTGAAGCTTGCGACAGACTGAATCAGGATTTAGAACGTCTCTGTACTATATCGAGGAAACATTCCCTCTGCATAAATCCATCTAAAACCGAGGTGATAGTTTTTGGTCCAAAAAAGTTTAGGTTAAACCCTGACGTTCGAAATTGTATAAAAATTTTTGTTGATGGTGTCCAGATTGAATTGAAGAGATCTGTTAAAAATTTAGGTATTATTTTGAATGACGAGCTGGACTTTACCGAATATATGAATTTGTGTACTCAACGTTCTTATGCTGCTTTAAAAGCCATCTATAGTAATAGGATGTTTCTTGACAGAAAAACAAAACAACTTCTCTGTGAGTCGCTTGTTCTATCGCGTCTTAATTACTGTGATTCATTATATGGGTCTTACATTTCCGCATATAATGCACGTAGGCTTCAGAAGATACAGAATTCCTGTCTTAGACTGATCTTTGGCATAAGAAGACGGCAACATATATCGCACAAACTGGGTGATGTCAAATGGCTTAACATGAGGAATAGAAGATTGTTGCACTCTGCTACATTGTTCCATAATATTATCTCCACCGGGAAACCCCCTTACCTGTATAGAAGAATTAGGTTTAGAACAGATGTTCATCATGTGAATATCCGTTACAAAGGCACATTAACTCCACCACTGCACAGATTGGAACATTTTAAACGTTCTTTCTCGTACCAAATTACTCATGTTTACAACAATCTACCCACTCACGTGAAATTAGCTCCATCTATATTTCTATTTAAAAGGAGACTGTTTTCGTTTCTGTTCACGAAGCAGCAGACTGGCGGGTAAACTGTCGTTTTCTACTTCCTTATTAAGTACTCTGCATGTGTTAGTCCATGCACTTCAATTATTTACTTGTGTGCATGTGTGCGGCTATGGATTGACAACTTGGTTATGTTGATAGTATATGGCATTCTTGGAATATTTGTATCCTCTCTCTCTTTTAGGTTAAGCTTAGGTTTAGGTTATTAAGTTAGGTGTAGGCAGAGTGGAAGAGCAGGCTTCAAGAAATTGATGCCTGAACTCTGTCTCTTTTTCTCTGATATGTTGTACTTCATATATGTATGTATTCCTCTAGTGTAATTTATCGTGTCTGAGAAAATAAATTTATTATTATTATTATTATTATTATTATGATATGAAAAGGAGATACTGTATTGGATCTACCTGGCTGAACCATACCTCGATTTCAAAGTGTCCAAGTATTGCTTGCTTGCTTTGGTATTTCAAATTTTCCCAAGATCTCGTTTACTTTATTTTTTTTTAATATGATTACACATATTTTTAAAAACAATGTGCTACCATTGCCCGTGTGTTATACTATGTAGTTGTCAATACTTTTTTCATTAGGAACAGTTGATGTGTTGTTTCTCTGCCCTTTCTAAAACCGACCTGGACGGAAGATATGCGCCAATTTCAAGGTGCAATTATTTTGGATATGCAACCATATTCCACTAAATACTGTTGGTTTTTATGTATTTCGGAAAAGTGTTACATTAAACAGTGACTGTCATAATAAAACTTGATATAAAGAAGAACTAATGTACGATAAGGACCTTTAATGAAGAAGAAAATCTATATAATTATGAGACAAGATTTTGTTTGTTGGTGAATCTTATAGTTCGATACTAAACCATTACATTTGTAAATAGGACTATCAGTGCTCTAGAGAAGATTCAGGTAGTGGTACATTCAAGTAGACGCAATCTCCCAAAAAATGCTTCAGATTCTTATATAAGCATCCAAACCTAAACTGGTAGCCTGATCATGCCGTCGTCTGTGAATGGATAATTGGGAGCTTAGCCAATCGGTGACAGTTTGTGTAAATCGTGTTTACAATGAACTGAATTTGTTGACAAAAATAATTTCAGTTCTTATGGGCTTGAATAACATTTTCAAGTGGGTTTCAAAGTATTGCACATTATGGACTATTTAGTAATTAGCAGGCTGTTAAGATTAAAGTTCAAGTTCAATTTTGCAACAACCAAACTATCTGTCTGGTTGTGGTCTCCACTTTCCTAAATTTGATGGACGACTTACTGGAGAGGTATATAACAGACAATTTTCTGTTGTTAACAGATAAGAGAAAATATACTAATACATATCTTGGTTTGTTTTAAATGTGTTTTGTTGGAGGTACGATCAGATGAGTACGATTTTCGGCTGCATGGTGTGCGAACGTGTTTCGGTCAACGGCAACAAAGAAATCGTTTAGTGAGTGTATCACGTGAAGTAGAGGCTTTAATTAAGCGAGATAGTAAGATAAAGACAGATAAAACAGAGACTAATAAGAAAACAAAACAAATAAATGAAATTTGGCGTGTTTAATATATGAAATTATAACAGAAACGCTGATAAAAGCAACACTTTCGACGGGTTGACCGGAGTGTAGTTTTTTACGCGGCAAGGTAAAACATCTGGCGCAAATAAAAAGACGATACGTATTTACAGGGCGAGGTACGAAGCATTAGAAGAACAGTGTGAAAGAATATCAAAACACGACACAATAACAATAGCAGGCGATTTTAATGGAAAAATAGGACAAGAGGAATACTGGAAGAATGTAGCTGGAAAGGAAACAGTACATGAGATAACATCCGATAACGGAGCGAGATTATGCAATCTGGCAACAGAAATGGACTTAACAATAGCAAGTACTAAGTTCAAACACAAAAGGGAGCATAAAATAACGTGGAGTTTCCCAGGACAATTAAGCGGCAACCAAATTAATCACGTATTAATTACAAGAAAAAGAGAAAAGATGATTCAAGATGTCAGATCATTTAGAGGTATGACATCGAGTTGCATATAATATTCATAGACTTCAGGGAAGCCTTTGATAGTTTGAAGAGAAGCATGATAGCAAAAGACGCAAGAACACAAGGAATACCTGAAAAACTAATAAGACTGATCAAAATGACGATAGAAGGATCAAAGGCAGCAGTACTTACACATGAAGGGATAACAGAGACAATAGAAGTAACAAAAGGTGTGAGACAGGGGGATGGACTATCAGCGACATTGTTCAATATTGCTATGGAAGGAGCAATAAAAGGAAGTAAGGCAACGGGAAATATAATATCAAAATCTGTTCAAATAATAGCATATGCAGATGACATCGCGGTCATATCGAGGATTAGGAAAAGTCTAGAAAAAACGACAACAAAGCTATTATATGAAGCAAGAAAAAGAGGACTAGAGGTTAACCAGCAGAAAACAAAATACATGAAAATAAGCAGGACAAACAGAGAACAGACACACTTAAAGATCAAAATAGGAGAACAAGAATATGAAGAAGTGAAAGCTTTCAAATACCTCGGAATCATGATAAACAATAGAAATGACAGACGTATGGAAATTATGCAAAGAATTCAGTCTGGTTACAACGCGTATTACAAATATAGGGACATCATGAAAAGCAAAATTATAAGCAAGACGACGAAATTAAGGCTATATAAAACTGCAATAAGACCTGTGGTAGGTTATGCAGCTGAAGCAATGTGTTTAACGAATAAGGAAGAAGAACAGTTAAAAGTATTCGGCCCCAAGAAAGAAGGCGACGAACAGTATAGAAGACTGATGAACTTCGAGATAGTGAAACTTCTAGACGGAGAAGATATAGTAAGAATAATAAAATCAAAACGAATAAGATGGTATGGACATATAAATAGAAAAAACAAAGAGACAATAATAAGAAGGATAATGAATTGGAAACCGAAAGATTCCAGGTCCAGAGGAAGACCAAAAACCAGATGGGAAGATCAAGTACTGAGTGATTTACAAAAGATGGGCGTAACCGGATGGAGAGACAAGATGAAGGACAGAAAAGAATGGAAAAAAGTCGCGGACGAAGCAAAGAATCATAGCAGCCTATAGATAGAAAGTACGAAGAAAATGAGAAGCGGAGTGACCCACCGCTTTAAAAACGATTGGGGTCTGAAGAGCTCTCTTGAGCGGTTCCAGTTCCGAGAGGAACGTATAACCTAATATACATATACGATCAGATGGCCATCATAGCTTTGGTTCTATTTTTAAAACAATAAAAAGCAACACAATGTTAAGGCTATATTGATTATGATACATATCGATTATTTTCGCAGAAGATTTTATTTATAAGCTATAAATAAATAGAAGATTTTATTTATAGCTTATTACTAATTCATTCTGTGCTTTATTACGGATTTCGAATTAATTATATAACCTGCTACATTGATTTGGGTATTTCTGACAAATTAAAGCCAATTTTATTATTTGAAAAGCAAACTTTACTTATTGTTCATGTCAATAACTTTTTATTGCTTGTCCATCTATTCAAGTAAAGAATATGAGTACGAATTTAAGTAGCTGAATAAAAAAAAACATGAAGCTATTAATTAAGAATAAAACATTAATTATTACGAGCATTCTTTCAATTTCCATCCCTTCCTAAACATACAATTAATTTATTTCAATTTACCACTAATTGCGGCAGAGACCTTAATCCGATTGTTCATATCTACGTATGTAATACATACAAAAACCGCGGTATTTTGCATGTCAATCAGAGGTATTCGGGCTACGCAGATGCCTCTATTATGCAAATTCAGCGATGTTTAATAGAATTATTTGCATGAAAAAAAGGAACGAAAAATCATCGACCCGAAACACGTCGAACAAGTAGATGTGCCAAAAATGGTAATGGCATTCATTCCACTAGTACTTCATTTCAGATCAAAAGTGAACGAGCCGTTGACAGTACGTTAAATGGATTCCTGCTAACCTACATACATAGTCTGAGGCCACGCATCAAGTATCGTTCATATCGGGGTTTACACTTATTACAAATACTAGTTAACGCGGTGTTCTTTTATTGGATAGTAGACGTACTTGAAAATAGAGACAGGGACTATTATCACGAGAGAAATAAAAGGATGAAATGGTCTTGCTCTTTTGTACGCTGAAGACGTTAATGTGTTGTATAAATTGCAACGTGTTAGATAATACCTCGGTCATGGTGTTGGGTTTTACGCATTCTTAACCTCGTCTACATCCTTTTGGTCATGACTATATTGTAAATTAATGCACTAACGTTATGCTTCTTGTAGTCTACGTTATTCCAGATATGTAAAAGGAAATGTATACACGATCTCAAGATAGTGTATATCTCCATGTGAAAATCTAGGATAATAAGCTACAGGATATTATTCAATCGATTTGACTTGGTTTTATGTGTACAAGTGACTGATAGATCTATAATTAATACGAAAGCTGTAGCGAAATCATCATAGGTAACACAAAAAAACTGGTATTAGTAGAATAGAATTGATTTAATGTAGAATTCCTATTCTGAAACTATTAATGTGTATATCTCAATAAATATTATTCGTTGTTGCAATGAAAATAATTACGGTTCACCACTTGCGAATATTATTTAAGTGAAATAGTATGGAACGAGTAAAAACTATGATTTTTTACTTTTCAAAATATAGACAATTAAATATCTTGTGTCTTGCAATCACAAAATAATAAATTTACTTTTAATTTATTAAAACATAGGTATAAATGTATTTTTCAAACCATTATGTGCATCGATAAGCACAGTTCAAATATTTTTCTACTTTAGGTCAATTCAAACACTATTACTTTGATTAAAGATTATTTATTCCAGAACCTTTATAATTTATTAGGTGTTCGTTACAACTTTGTCAGTGGGAGAAATTGACATTTAGTTCGTGTCAAATAAGTATTATCTATATTTGCTTTTATACTGTGTGTTTTGTGTATGTGATTTTACATTTTTTGAATAATATACTCGTCACACAAATAAATTCGTTTAATAAAATATATTATTATTATCTACTAAAAATGTTGGACCTAAAGTTATATAACTTATAATGTAATAGATTACACAACCTCTTAGTTATCTTGTAAAATTAGAGAGTTTCCAAGTATGTACTTCAGGATTGATTAGTTTTTGATTATAAAATTATAATTAATTTAGTTCTGAAGTGTTACTTGTTATGTTCTGTGTTATAATACTATTACTCCCTTTAAATTCTTAATCTCTTTAAAATTACTGTGTGCAGTAATTATTACTTTTGCCCTCGATAGTACATACATCCTTCAAAGACACGAAAATTCAGAGAATGTCGAAAAAGGGGCCATCAGTCTCGTGCTTCCCCATGTATGCGAGTACACATACACACACATGCAATCGTCCAGTATTCCTTTGTAGACTAAGGTTCCTTGCAGAGTCACTCATGATAGGTATTAAAAAAAGTATGTTACATAAAATAGTGCCATGTTACACTGGGAGAAAACGGAAAGTTACCATTCCCATTTCTTCTATTTGAATTTGCTTAAGATGTCTCTAACTCAGTATAACATGCAAGACAATTTTGATATTTTCGCAGCAAAAGATTCAACTGGTAAACGAATTCAAAATATTGCATTCGAATTAAAAACTGGAAAAGAATGCGAAAGGTAATTTATTCAGGAATGGCAAGTCAGAATCTGGAAAGTAGCCAGAGCATGTACTTCTGTTCACGCTTAGGGATGACCACCACCGCATCATGTTTTAAACTATTCGAGATGTACTATGCACGTTATAGATCGAAATACCGCCGTACTTGCTGTCTGGTTTGTAGGCTGAATTGTTTTCAGTTTTTTTTGTGCAACTAATTCCCGATAAAGTGTCCAAGTTTCATTAAAATCTTATTTTTAATGGGCTTATCACTTTTCACTTAACATCCAATTGAACATGTTTACGCTTGCACAACAATTTTATTCACAAATGACGAATTATTATCGAAACATACATCTTTGTTTATGGTACCAGTATCAAACAAAAATTTATCTAAAAATTATTATTGGTTATTTTGACAATTTTTTTTCTATTAGGACAATAGATTTCCAACAGTTCCAAAAACTTTGGCTAGCGCGGCACTGAGACTACGCTGGAGACTAGAAGCTTTGTTAATTTTACGACATTTTCTTAGGAACAACTTGATTTTTCAGCAATTGTATTAGAAACGGTTGGTCTAAATTGAAGGACGTGGACATACTACTGAATGAAAACTTTTGTCCGAAGTTTCGGACATTGAATCTGTGCCATTAACTTAAGTATTCGTGACATCAAATAGCATGTGACAGTGAGAACATTTCTTGTCGTTAATTAAAACTAAATACTTAATCTATCAAATAGTAAATATTTTGACAGCTTTATACATATTGTGTTCCCCGAAAGTAATTTCAAACAATTGGAACACTCGTTGGCCAGCGCGTTCACCTGATCTTTCTCCGGTGGATTATTATTTATGAGGAACTATGAAAGATCTTATTTATAAAACTGTGCCTGCTGATGTTCATGACCTGGGAAGAAAGATAATTACCACTTTAAGGACTAAAATAAGAAGTGATATTTTAAGAGCTGTACAACGTTTAAGCAGACGCATAGAATTATGTTTAGAAGTAGATGGTGAACTTTCGAGTACCTATTATGTTATTTTGTTTTATTTGTTTATTAAAATTCAGTATAATCCGGTGCTGATAGCCTAAACATCATTTTCTGAATAAATTTTGTAAACGTTAATATTTTTAATTTAATCAAACTGTTACAAATGCATTTGTTAAACACAAATATGGAAATTGTTTCCAAGGCTTTCTTCTCAAAACCGTTTTTTTGGTTATTTTGATAAAGTTGCGTCGTAATCAGAAAAAAGAGCCCTAGTCAAAAATGTAAAAATTCAGGGTTGATTACTGTAGTACGATATACAACAAACGAAAGTTCAAAATATCACTTTTTTTCAAAAATCTCGCCTGAAAAACGGACACCCGGTATAGCGGAAAAAAAATTGAAAGGACATATGTATATAGTTTTGGTTATAACAACGATTTCTAGAAATATATTAATCTCGTAAATTTAAATCTTAATCGCTGAAACTGTAGTCAACTGTACAAACGCAATTACAATGTTAGATAACTCTAAACTTCACTTTAAAACCAATTGTCGGAGCTACAGATCTTCCCATGATTCCAGGAAAATTTACATATTCGAAATGTCAATGTTGGCATCCTTATGTGTATCATGCTTCAACAAAAGTAAATTTTATCTTACCGTAATTACGACAAGAAAACTAATGTCTTCTTAAATATATTTGTCTGAACGGTCGTTTGCATAAACTAAACGGTTTCTACTTCAAATGCTATTTATTAAAGTCACTAAAATTACCGTAGAGGACGCCTAAGCGTGTAAAATCCAAACATAAATTACGAGAGAAGGTAATATGGTAAAATGCGGTACGGCTAGTTATCTCTCCGCACATAGTTACATAGGTAAACGGTGGAATCCGGCTTTAGTACATTTAGTAAGTACATACTTATTAAGTAGGTACTGACTCATGTAAAGTATGTATGCAGATAGAATATATAGGTGGAAAGGTTAAGTAAGCATTACGGGCATTTATCAAAAAGAATGAGTGTTTATACAGGGCTTTCAGACAAGTTAATAGCATTCTTCATACGTAAGTGAAAAGTTATTACTTGTGGAAATTTGAAAGTTATATTTAGAGAGCACAAACGTTAAGATTCTTATTTAAGAAGAGATCTTCTTACTTTTATTATCTTTTTGGAATTTAATATGGTTTTGAACAGGATTATTTCGCAAAACACTACTTTCTTTTTGTTTATTAATTTTACGATGTGTATATAACAAGATTTTATTGAAAGATATCGTATATTAATGGTGATTCTTTAATTATATGTATTTGTACAGCTTTGGTACACTTGCATTACAAATCTAGCGATGTAAGCATCACAAATTTGTCTTAATGCAGTAAAATCTGAAGCTGGTGTAGTACAGTATCAATCGCAGTTGTTATTAAATAAATTATATATAATATACAAATAAATTAATAAAGTACGTACAATCTATAAACAAATGTTACTTTAGCATCCTATACAAATATGCATGCCATGTATCGCATATTCGTTACTGACAATCTGTTGAATCATATTTCGAGAATCATCAAAATAAAACAAAATCCTTTTTCTTATGTGTATTATTGGTTTAGGTTCTGTGGCATTGAGGGCAAAAGGCGCAAAAAAAATTGCTCTAGCTAAGTTTTCTGCTTCAAAGTATGGGTCACCATGGAGGCATATTTCTGGTCAGAACATGAGTCTATATGATAAGGATTCAATAAGATTTGAATTGTTTGTTGGACTGGAGAGCTTGTATCACCACCTTATTAAGAGCCACATCCATATCGGTGTCGCGACAAAAGGACGCGGAAAAAAGGACCCGGAAAAAAGACGCGGGGAAAAAAGGGCGCGGGGAAAAAGGACGCAGGACAAAAGGACGCAGAATAAAAGAAAACGCTACTACTATTTTGAAGTCCTGCACTCAAAGAGAAATCTATACTTTTGCAAATGTTATAAGTAAATTCCTCAAATATAATACTGTAATTATACTGGAATTATACATCACTAGACGTAATTACCAAACACTTAAGTATGCAACACAATATATTTTTGGAAATTTAGAAAATATGTAAATACATAGCTAATTTAAAAAAAAATACAAAACAAATTTAAAAAAAATTACAAAAAAAATTAAATCACAAAAAACAAACTTTCAAACACGCCAGCTTTACGCTGCTAGTCCTAAGCCCGGATAAAGTGTGAAGGAAAGTTTCAATAAATAATAACGTTTTCCCGCTTCCTTTTTTCCCACGTCCTTTTTTCTCGCGTCCTTTTTTCCGCGTCCTTTTGTCGTACATTCTCCATATCTTGGAATTTAGGCACAAATTATCGTGTCAGGGTATGAAGCTTCATTCGCTGCTATTGTCCGAATAGCCGCTTGTTTTTTTAAATTTTTCTAAAATGATTCCAGTTCACAGCCTTCACGAAACGGTGACAGATTGTAAATTCTCTGGACCCTAGATGCCACAATTGCGATGATTAACAAAGCCATCAAAACAAAATTCATTCAACAAACTCTATTTACTGTGCGTCATCAGTAGGTTTCAGTTCTTTAACTTTTGTAAGCATAAATACCCGATTCTGTCGCAAGAATTGGGTAGAGGGCGTCACAACATATCTGATTCTGGAACACAATTAATGTTCCTGAACGTTCATCAATTCTCTCACAAACTGCTTCGAGGTGTCGTGTTAAACGACCTGTTGAAAGACTGGAATTTCTAAGAGCCAGTTTCTCGGAAGTTATTAATTAATCTCCTCAGAACAGGTCAAGTTAAATCACCATTTTGTACGAATATTGTGAAGTTTGGCTGTCAAAGCTTCATTTTTTGTAAAATATTGCTCAACCTTGTACTATTAGCTGTTACGCTGTAGCAAAATTCAAATGTTTTGGGAATGTTTGGGCGTTCGTTACATTATGTATAGTGCAAAAAAAATAAAATGTAAAGTACCACTTCTACTAATAAATCACGTAAATAAAAGCTGGCCAGCATATAGTAGTAGTCTGTGCACCAAACAATTGTGACTAGATAACCAAATAACTAGTAACTAGCGACATTTGATCTGAACCTTTTCATGGTCGTCTAAGTGGTCATTATTTCTTTCAACAAAATTTAAAATTGCGAAAAATATTTGAATTCGTTTAGAGAGAAAATTACTGTAGCAATTGACATCATTGGACGAAACATTAAAATAGTTTTAATATGATAGAGCTATAAATTTTTTTATGAAGTTACTTGAAAAATATCGTTACCGTATGTCATTTCTAAATCAGATTATTTAGAAATCAGATAACCCATTGTTTTATTGTAATTGTAGTGGATAGAATGGTTAACGACAAATTACATTTTATCTTATGCAAATAAATAAATAGAAACATAAAAAGAAATCAGTTACATATTTTTGAAAAAATGGAATCTAAAATAGTTTATAACTAGAATGACAAAAATGACAAACATGTTTATAAAGAAATAGAACAAAATTGCAAAAAAAAATTGTTTAGCCAATTTCTATGAAGGAAAAAGACTCCTTAATACAATAAATAAAATTAATATAAGAGTCCCTTTATATCGCTACAGGAACACAAGTACAGCCTACACAGATTTGTTGACCGGATCGCATATACACTACCGGCCATGAAAGCTAGGACACCTGGTAAATTATTGAAAATGCGAATAAAAATGATAGCAATTCAAACGAAACTAAAAATTTAATGTTACAGCTAAAAAAATATATATCAGAAAAAGAAATATCATAAAAAAATTATACAAAACATTCATATTGCAATACGCTCTGGAACACTCTCGGCATGCGTTCTGTCAATTTGGTTAAAGTTTCACCGGAAATATTGTGCCACTCAGTTTGAAGAAGCTCCCACAGACGTTTTTTTTTGAAGTTGGACAAACCTTTCGAATTCGTCTGTCAAGCTCAGCCCACAGTAGTTTTATGCGGTCCAAATCCGGAGCCTGTGGTATCCAAGGCATGATCTGCAAAAAGTGTGTTTCTTTTTGAGACATTAAATACTCTTTGCAAATTCGTGCTGTAGGTTTGGGGTAGTTATCATGCGTCAACACAAAGTGGTGACCTATCAAACGCAATCCGGATGTCACAGTGTTTTCCTCCTGTACTACTTGTCTGTAATTTGCTTTACGTCTAATACCATCAATTTTTACAACGTCTTAGGTTCCTGCGCTGCCGAAACAACGGCAAGCCACCACAAAACCACCACCGTGTTTAACTGTGGGAACGACACAATCGCGCAACATTTTTTCCGCTCTCCTCGTCTTACGAACAGTCTACGCTTTTGTCCAAAACTTTAGAATTTGGTTTCGTCGGTCTTAAGAACATTTTGTCAATCTTTTGCCGTCCAATTTCTACATTCGTTAGCCCATTGTAGAGGTTTTTGCCGATTTCCAGGACGGTTTCCACGATTAACACAACGTGACCGTAAAAGCTGACTTCTCTTAAATGACGTTTGGTAGTCGTTAGAGAAATCGGTTGCTCGCGTGCCTTTTTGGCATTTTCAAGCGTTGATATTCCGTGGATGTCTTCGCTTTTGATCCACCAGATCGATTACAATCTTCTCAAGCACCGGCGATTTGGTACCGACGAATAGTAGTGTAGTGTACAGTTGATTTGCTCATTAGAAATTTTTCTGCAATTAGGTACATTTACAGAATATCTTTCTACATATTTTATAATGTGCAAATAGCTGATCTCTTTACCAGACTTATCGGCTTTCCTTTCGGCATTTTTTTAAATAATATATTCACAAACACACTAACATCATCGACGTCAATATCGTCAATGGTTGATTAACAAACTGATTTACAGCAAATATGATAAGAATTACTTCCTAATATAATGGCAAACACACAGGTAAAAGTTTACAACGCCCTAGACATTGACCTCTTTATTGTAAACCTGCTAATCTGGCATTCATGGAATATCATTTCTTATTGATTTTATTACATGCTATTGACATAAATTGTTGAAATTTGTTGTGTAATCTCTTAAAATAATACTTACAGTATTGGTTAGCGAAAACATTAGAATTTGTTAAATTTTACTAGCTGTCCTAACTTTAATGGGCAGTAGTGTATGTAACTTTAATACTCTCATTCTCATTACTAAGAAATTAAAGCGAACCATTAGACTTCCAAATAAAAAACAAGAAAATGATAATCTATTATACGGAGCAGTTCTATATGGAGGCGTTCACAAAAAGAAAACTAGTTGATCGTGTAACGAAAACTACCATAAACAGCATGTTGTTTTTGTGGTATACTAACAATGAGTAGGTTCTCTAATCTACATATTATATTTGGAAAACTTAAATTAGGAGGAGCTGGTTTTGGTGAAACAATTGAAGAGATGACATATTAATACACTTCAATAGCTTAAAAGAGTCACACATTATAGTGCACTTTTACTGAATTCAATTTGAAAATACTATCGTTAAAAGTGAGACCTACTTTGTAAAACTTTCTTTTATTTTAAAATACTTTTGATGGATATAGGAATCACAAATTTATATGCAGAGTATGCCAAACTAGATTTGATTAAAAGTACATTCAGAAAACGATTTTAAGTTTTGCATTTGTATTTACTTCTACAGTGCAGTGCAAATATATTTTTTTTTGCAAAATACTTAGTTTTATTTTGTCTAATCGATTAAGTTGCAGAAAATGCAATTAATAAATAAAAACAAAGGAAAGATCGGACACTTATGATAAAAAGGCTTTTAAATTCAAATTGATTAAAAAATGTCTTCACGCTTAGAACAATTTATTTCATTCGAGTAATATAATGAAATATTTCCATCCTCCACATCATTTATTCGAATTGTTAAAGCTTATACACAACTACAACATACGTATGTACATACTTCTACAAGAATTTCAATTAATAAAACATTCACGAAACAGAAGATGTTCGCGCGGAATGCTTACTACTTACAGTCATTATTTCCAATCACCATCCGCTATTTTTTTTATACAAAGTAAACGATGTTAGTCAATTATTTCTATTATGTTCGAACGCAAAAACCGCAGGTAAGTTCATACAGAGTACTAGTTCTTGTAGGACAATTACCAGCATCATTATGTTGAATTATTGAATCATTATATTTAACTGAAATGTGCTGTTTATACCTAACTTCATCACCTCGGAAATACAGACAATGTCTATTCATCATCGTACCTTTCTCGTCGGCAAGAATACGACCAAAGATAAGTTATCTATCTAAGTTATCGTTGGTAAAACAATAACGTGATAATATGATACCCTACAGCGATCGCAGTCATGTCAAAATGTTATTAGTGAACTTAAATGCCGTACAAACCCGAAACAGTTGGGTTTGTCACGACCTACACTTTTATCATTATTAGAATGCGCTCCTTCTAGATAGAAAAGTAATTGAGAGGAGTATTTTTTCAAAAGTGGGTCGGAGAATTGCTTCAGCCGATACGTGAAAGAATACGAAAAAAATAAATGACTCGCAGATGATGTACATGGACCCATTTCGAAGGAACACACATGTGCTCTTGTTGCGTTAGAATACTTAATAAGGATAATACGGATCTGCAGTTAATTTGAATGTCGATGTTGGGTCAGTTCGAATAGTATAAATTTCAGAAAACTATTGCGTTCTATAAGTAGGAAAAAAAAGAAAGGCGAAGTGGAATAGCAGGGCAGCATTATGTGATGTATAATCCTTTCCAGAAGAACGTGTTTGTACCGATAACTAAGGTGAAATAGGGTTAATAGTGTAATATAAAACACGATTTTCTTTAATAGCTTTACGAAGAGATGGTGAGATATGGTGAACGGATTTAAGCCTTAAAACTATAGAATTAAAATCTTCAAAACACTATTGTAAACATCGTATAATAAACAGCTACCGTTTCATATATACAGAGTATCCGAACATTGTATTATGTGTATATAAGTATTCATAATTGTTGTATATTCGGCCAAATACCGAATATTCTGCGGACTTCATCGCCGGATAGTAGTAATTCAAGTGCAAGGACATTTATTTGATCGTTTTATGTAAATTTTTATAATACAGAAGTTGTTTATGTACAGTTGTCCCTCGATAATCCGACGCCGGCAAAAATCATTGAACTTGGCCTAGATCCTGAACAAATTTATAACGCCGATGAAACCGGTATGAATTAGCGTCAGCTCCCCACAAAGACATTTGTTACTGAAGAGGAAAAACAAGTTTCCGGAAGAAAATTACAAAAAGAACGAATAACTCTGTGTGAATGCGTCGGAAACGCATAAGTTAAAACTGCTCGTTGTTGGTAAATCAAAAAACCCATGTGCGTTAAAAAATGTAAAGGTCGAATCTCCACCAGTAACCTACATGGCTCAAAGCCGTGCCTGGGTCACGAAAGGAGTTTTTCTTGATTGGTACACTAACAGCTTTGTCCCACAAGTTAAACAAGAACTAAAAAAGAAGTTACCAGTGAAAGCTGTCTTGTTACCTGACAACGCAACCGGCCACCCTGACAAGGATGAATTAAAAGTTAAAACTACCAATGGTTACATTGAGGTCATGTATTTACCAAAAAACACGACCGCTTTGATTCAGCCAATTGACCAAAACGTCATAAAGACTCTCAAAGTGCCTTTTAATGGACGTTGTGAGTCAACCTAATGATGACATTACTGCAATTTTGAAATCCTCCAACATAATGCAAATTTGAACAGCGCATTTGCTTGGGAGCAAGTAAAAAGCACAACCCTCATAAAATCATGGAAAAATATTTGGCCTAACAACCCACATCTTGCAACATGCAACTCTGCATCCACTGATTCTGAATCAATTTTGGAGGCTACACTTGAAATTTGCAACGAAGTGGAACTTGCGCCAGCATTAATTGAAGAATTCATAACCTGGATTGTTGAGGACAATCTTGCTACTGATGTGACAGACGCAGAAATTATCCAGGAAGTCGCGACAGAAGATGACGAGGTGATCGAGTAGGCAGTACTGGAGAAAAACTTCACTATCAGCTGTGATGAAGCGTTATCGGCAACCAGAACTTTAATTCGTTGGTGCGAGGAGAAAGAATTAGATTTCTCAAACATTTTGATGTTAAAGGGGATACAAAAGCAAGTAGTGACGGACTGCCTGCATAAGAATAAGCAGAAGAAAGTCACAGACTTTTTTAACGTGTAAATAATTAATTTTACTTAACTTTCTTCCCATATTTCATTTAAAATCTTGTATGTATCGTCATTTTGTACCCTTAACGTAACGGTCATTTTGTATTTTTAATAAATCACATGTGCGAATACTGTTTGTTAATTATGTTAACTTCATTCTGTTTAAATGCATTAAAAAAACATCCCTGATAATCCGACATTTTCGGTAATCCGACAACCTCCCGGCCCCGTAACTGTCGGATTATCGAGAGACAATTGTACTTATAATAATTTACTATGATTACCAGAACAACATCTTATTATAAAATTAGTATATGTATTTTTATGACCTTTTTGTACTTATCTTATTTTCCTGATATTTTTTTCACTTCTAGGTCAATTACAACACTCTAATTCGAATATTTATTCGAGTTATTAGTTATTATAAAATAAATATATTTTTATTTTATCAATTACCTTATTTTCCTGATAGTTTTTCCACCTTTTTAGGTCAATTACAACACTCCAATTCGAACAAAGATCAAATTTATTCCAAAACCTTTACAATATAATCTGGTTTTCATTCCAACTTCGTTAGTGGAATAAAATTGACATTTATTTCGTGTCAAATTATATCCAATTACCTGACTACAACAAAACATCTTACTTCAAAGTATTCGGTATTCGGCCGAATAGAATAAAAGTATCCGAATAGGCCGAATACCGAATAGTAGCCGAATATTCGTTGCATATCTAAATAAAATACTTTTAAAAATTTAAAAGCAATAAAATAAATATTTACATTGGATACAGCATCATATACAAAAAAGTGGTCCCGACCATTAGAATCGACGGTTTGAATTTCGGTTTCTACAGCGTTAGTAAAAAGTCCCGGAACGGTCGAATAACTTTGTTATTTGAGAATTATGATTTCTGAATTACGATTTCTGAAATTTTCTGAAATTATAAATGCATTTTACGCAATACAGTTTATATTTTTTTCACTTCCGGTTTAATCGGCAATACGTCCAACTTTTTTTTTTAAACGGAACGCCTAGATTTTTTTAACACTTTTGAATGCAAAATAAAAAACTACGTTCAGGAAGTATTAAGATGTTTATTTTTATTCACAAGAAAACAGTTAAAAAATTAAAACAGTGTCCTAATACAGAAAAAACAAGGTACCTTTGAAAAAAGTTGTTGTTTAGTGTTTCCATTTTTTTGCCGTCACATTTGACAATTTTAAAAGCGTTTTAACTTTTTTATTGCCATAAATTTACTTATTTTAGACATTGACACATTTGAAAATGGCAGTAAAACTTACTGAATCAGAACGAATTGAGATATTAATGATGCGTGGGTACGGTGATCGTCAACGTTCTTTTGAAGAGGTTCGTATTTTGTTTAATACTGTTTATCCGGATCGTCACATTAGTAAAAGTACGGTATGCCGAACAATTCAAAAGTTTGAAGTCTTTCGTCAGGTGAAGGATTTACCTAGAAGGGGACGTCCATTAACAGCAACAGATGAAGAAACTAGTTTGAATGTGTTACTTACAGTGGAAGAAAATCATCACGTGTCCACAACAGAATTAGGTCAAATTCATGAGATCTCTCAAAAATCTGCTCATAAGATTCTTAAATCAGCAAGAATGAAATCCTATAAAATGTATCCCGTCCATGAGTTAACTGAAGATGATCCACATCGTAGACTACATTTTTGCGAAACAATGACGGAATTGATCGAGCAGCAGCCTAATGTTATAGATCACATCATTTTTTCAGATGAGGCAACGTTTTGTCTCAACGGCACTGTGAACAGACATAATTGTCGCTACTGGTCAATTGAAAATCCGCATTGGATTGAAGAAGTCCATACAGAGCGTCCTCGTCTTGTTGGAAACAACATCATAGGACCATTTTTTATAAGAGGAAATTTAACTGGCAACGATCCGCAGCCGAGCGATTTGTTAATGAAATTATACCTAAAACTAGCGTTGTTGGACAAGACAACGTTTACAATGCAGAAGAATGGCTTTAATTGACTGTTATTGGATTCGTGGAGTGAGCATTATCCTAAAGAAGAGAGCAATTTAGTACCAACGAACCAAAAGGTCGATATTTTTACAATACCTAAACAGACAACTTCAATGGCACAGCCTCTAGACGTCTACGGTTTTACAATATGAAAATATTTTGTCAGGAAATTGTACATAGTTATTGAACAGGAACGTGGCCGCCAATTTGTCAAAAAATCATAAGTCGGTAACGGCAGATACCGATATTCTAACTGGAGAAATTTATTATTTGCAAATCGCGCTAGATGTCGCGATATGGTGGCAGGTTCTGGAGTCTGTTCACCGCTGTTGTAAGGCGTTACAGAATAACGCATTTTCGCGGGTAACGTATGATGAAAAAATCGCAATAAAAAATCTTAACGGCCGATGCCTCAAATATGTTTAGAAAATAAACAATCTGTTAAAGGTAAAGAGGTAATAAGAAAATTCAAAATGGATATTTATCAGAAAAATAACTGGATTTATGGGTCTGAAATTAAAAATACTTTGTTTTGTTTTCCGTGTCTTTTGTTTGATGGTGAACCGTCTTGGTCAAAGAACGGAATAAGAGGAAATTGAAAAATATATTTACTCTAGGAATGTTAGGAAATTACGCACTCCCTATGTGAACCACCCCAAGCCGCCACTGACAGATTACCATTCTTGTACTAAATATGTAGCGTAGATTGTTAGTTATTTTTGCCTTTTTTCGGATTATCTGAGGGGAAATCGAGGTCCAGATCCCAACCTATTCAGATAACCGAGATTATACACGTAAAACTTATATAAATATTATTATTGTCATTAAAATTGTTATTAGGTACCAATTTAATTATATTCATTTTCATTAGTTAGTTTAGGAACTATATTTTTCTTGTATTCAATATTAGTACAAAGGTGAAAGTAGCGTGTAAGTGACCATTTTCAACGTTGAATCTCATCCAGAAACACTTTTCAACAGCCAAATTGCGAAACGTACTCGTCGTCAATAAACTGAAAACTAGTGCTGCAGATATTCGACAAAATTAAGATCAGGATATCCGGATCCAAAACTATCCGGATATCCGAATCCTTGGATCCGGATTCGCTATCCGAAACCTCAGATCCGGATCCACTATTTGAAACCTCGGATCCGGATCCGTTATCCAAAACCTGGAACTGTTCCTGATTTTTCATTTTACATATTATTTATTTATTTATTATTTATTTATTTAACTACTAGCTGCTTACGAGTATAATATTAATTAATAATATTGCTTTGTTTTATTATTTTACAAAGCAAAATATTGCAACGTAAAACATTTTTTCTTTATTAATTTTTTAATGTTAGCGAGAACTCGCGAACAAAAGAATCTTATTGATACAAGTCCGAGAAGTCTGATAAAGAATGCGAATTCGATGATTTTCAATAGCACATTCGGATGTGAGGTTTCGTTTAGCAGATCAGCAGGAGTAGTATTATTTATTATACATACTTTGGTAAATATACCTACACAATTCGTATGTTATTCTTTTCTTTTTAAATTGAGTTTTTTATAGCCTGTTTAATATATATGTATGTACATATATGAGTGAATTGTGCATAACTGTGTGTTTTTTCAGCAAGTACAAATTCTTTAATTAAAAAATAATATGTGTAGGGGTGGGGATTACTTCTAGAAAACAAGAAGTATGACAGGCAAACTAATGTCGCCATCCTTTAGTAGTCATAAAACAGTTATATATTTGTCTTAACTTTTTTTTGTCTTATATGTAGTTTTGAGATATTAAAGCAAATAGCGAAAGGTAGTGTTGACTAATGGGCCATCCCACCTCCGAAAACGGGCGATTTAGCATCTATGAAAGTTACCATTGTTCTTACACTGCATCAATTTCGAAACCCACCAAGTTTCATTTAAATCAGCGAGGGACAATTCCATGTGTTTCCTTGTAAGTCATGGAACACTAAAAAAATGTGCCAACATTAAATATCGAAAGATATAGAAATAAAATAAATGAATAAAGAAAAAAAATAGGAAGAATACCGATATAATAGCGTTTTAAAACTTCAGAGGGATTCCTATTGTACTCTTCTGTTATACTTATTTTTGTGTAACGGGAAGTGGGTTAGCAATTATTAATAGCCACGAAAGTCGTAGTCTCAACTCATTAAAATCGTAATTGACGGTTTAGTGAATACGCACTATATTATTTGGAATTAATAATACTTAATTCCCCTCATCTACTCATAGTTACATTCCGGTCTTTTATGTCCTCCTTGCATTAACTGTTTATACATTAAAATGAACCGGTGCGTACTGATTTTATACTTCATACGTTACAATGGGTCAGGGAAGCGCAGTAAGAGATAGATTAACTCGAATTCAATTACTAAATAGATTATGACATATTTATTTATCATTTATAATGTGCCATTCCGAACTTCCATTTGGTAGACGCGTGCACGTATTGATTTATAGATACTTCAATTAAAGGCGCAAGTGATGAATAGAGTAATTATGAAACAAGGCCAAATGTAATGCTAAGCTGTAATCAGAAGAAAATTGCATGAAGATAATAGTAGTTGTATATAAGTAGTAGTATAAATTACAAGAAGGTAGATGCTAATTATTAAAATACATTACGACAAATAATGAAACTATTAACTTGATAACACCATACATATATCAATAGATTTCAATACGTTGCTTGCCACATTATAAAAATTAAATCTCAAATTGATATAAACACACTGTAGAATAGTGAGTGAAAGTCTGCTTCCAGGATATAACTGTTAAAAATAAAGGAGTATGTACGTTCGCAATTATTCAAGGAGTTCTCACAGTTTTGATATGAGACTCTATGATTCTTTAATGTTCGACGGTAACTAACGTAAGAAAACTGCTAGTATTTATTTTTATATACCTATGTACATATCCAGGCTGATTCATTTTCGACACTTACCATTGCGATCGCGCATATTATTGAAGATAGACGGTAGGTTTAAATTTGGCAGAGTTGCTAAATTTTGTAGTTATTATGATCTCGAAAAGAAAGTAGACTTAGAACAAATGACGTTCGAGATTTTTTAAAAAAACGGAAACATCTCATTTTCTTATTTTGCTTGTAGCACTTTTATTTGGTCTTGCAGAGAAAAACTAAAAACACATTCTGAAGGCCACTTTTGCTCCTCTATCTACGGGTGTACTTAAAATTTTTATACGACGTTTCGTTTTCTCTGGATCAAAATCAACTTTGTCATTTCTTATGGGCGCCATATTGGATTTCGACATCACTAGAAAGATTTTTTTTCGACTGATGACATTATTATGGGAAGAGGTATTTATTTAACAGAAAAAAATACATATACAACTTTCAATCACCAGCTAAAAATTTCTCATTATAGCTGAAGACTCCAGCTATTGCTGGATTGCAGATTATTATCTGCCATCATATGAGTATCCCATCTTCCTTTGCGCCTTTCTTCCATAATGCTGATGTCTTGGTAAAATCTTTCCCCCTGTTCCTCACTAACAACAAGATCACCTCAATTTGCTGGAAAACGACTCCAGAGGCTGTGAGGGTAATGAATCTTGATGCTCATGTTACATTCGAGCATGTGAGAATTAGAATGATTAGATGATTTCTATGACAATGTTTAACCACTTCAACAAAAAAGCACCAGACACTCACGCTCAGTTGTTCTGTGTTAAGACTCGAGGTAAAGCTTTAACAAATTATTTCATAAGTCATAAGCTTTCATAAGCTTGATATGCGGTGGCGGAAATATAATATTGTTTCCGTCAACCAACGGTTCCTTAAGAACACTGTTTTCTTTGTTGCCTAAGGAGAAAGTTTACTACTTTTAAATCGACTCAAATCATCCACTGATGCTCTTCATACTCGATATATATGTTTCAGGAGCAATGATATTGTCTCGTATTTCTCTTTCATAATGGTGGAGTATTAAATATTAAGCTCTTTCTCTTTCCGTTCGTCCACTGTCGCAAAAGTTCTACGCAAATTTTCCATACAAAATGTGGCGCCCAAGATTTATGCTGGTCTAGTAACCGGACACCAAAATACTTTTTATAAAGTAAGATATGGAGTTTCTAGTTTGCTTAAACGTGTATTCCTCACAGATATAACAAAAAACATCTAGGACAATTCCGTCTGCTTGCAGAAGCGATTGTTGTCATTTGAATTTGTAATATTCATGCAACAATTTCAAGCAAATACTTAGTAGATACTAAGCACAATAATACACTGATCTGTGAGATGCAGAGAGAGATATGAGGAACCATATGTTAAAGGCCAATGAAAGGCAACTGGCTGAGTATGAATAATACCATGCCTTCAAAAACTTTCCTGGTTAAAGTAGGCTGTTTTCAGTAGTAATATCCGTAGGACAGTGATAATCACGAAATAATTTTATTAGATTCCGAGAGCACGTTGCTTGGTAACATCCCGACGCCGTAGGCGGAGGGATGTTACCTAAAGAAACGTGCTCGAGGAAACTAATAAAATTATGAGGATTTATCTCTGTCCGTGGAATATTTGGTCAGAAAATTTTTGGCTTTTTAAATTAAGGTTAACATTTATTTATTAAAAGAACAATTATTGAAAGTACAATTTGAGAAACTAAATGAGCTTGCAGAAGTTGCTGAATTTGTTTCCAATTTATCTATATTTTCACTATTTAGTTCTCCAAATCGTGACATTTCGAAAATTAAATTTGAAACTGTCAAGTTTTACATAAGCAGTGATATGACATTAAGTCAGGTGACAGCCGGGGTGTTATCGCTAGTGATAACATTCCGGGATAGTTATCAGTATAATCAAATGTTGATTGGATATCCTGATACATGTGACATAAAAGGATTAATTTTGATTGGTCGAAAATTGAATCCAAAAATTTTCTAATTAATTTTCCTTCTAAGATTGAGAACACTGCGGTTTTTCTGAAATATTTTGACAACTGTCAGTGTGTATGTATTTTTATCTCATTTTTATATAGCTCGCAGTGACATACGAACCAACGAACTGTCAAAGTGACGCACTGTAGCGGTGTTACCAATCATAGGAAAAAATCATGGCCATCTCTAATCAGGAAAGTTATTGAAGTCATGGTAGACTATATATGCAGGCTGGATTGCTCTATTTCAGTGTCGTTGTCTCCAGGGCCCCATCATATTTATATAATAAAATTAATTTCCGCACTGATGTTCTTCACTTGGGCCTGCGGCGCAGGAATTTTATTACCATTCCTCTTCATTATTCATTTTCCTCTTCTTTATTTCAAAGGTCTTTCTCTTATAACATCTCGAAATTTTATAACAACTTAAGTGAGGAAATCAAAGATTATGCATTAGCTATATTTAAGGTGTGGAAACGTGCTTGGTTACTCGCCAGTCAGTGCTAGCCTCGTCTCTTTTGCGTTTTTGCTTGTCTTTGTCGTTAAAGGTGTGCTACTCACCAGCTCTGTTTCGGAATGCAGTTGCTATTTTGCTTATTCTTCAGGTATATGTAGGTATATTTAACAGTTTAAAATTGCTTGGCAGAATTTCTAGCGTTAAGTTAGTTTTTTAGGCTTTCTTTCGTCTTAAAAAAACCGCTTCCTTGTCAAAGGCTGCATGGAAGATCATAACCTCATGATATGAATGCAGCCTTTTGGTTTGGACTACATAATGTAAACTTCTCCATTTTGTCTTCTTATATATGTATATGTATAAGTACATATATACATATATGTATTTTTGTAGTGCAAATAAACAGTATTATTATTATTATTATTATTAAGTAATTGGGATTCCGGTTGGTTTTGATTAGACAGATCGAAAAATCTATCTGTAATGGGGAATAATTAGCTAATAAGACAAAATGTGACATACTTTGATAGGTTAGTCCTAAAGCAACCACTGCTTTGCGTATAGAATTCCGTGGTTGCGCTCTAAAATAGCCAAAACCACAATTTCGTCCTTTTCCACAATACCTCGAGGTATTGTCAATTATCTTTGCTGTACCCGTGAACTTCATCCAGTTGTGCTCAAATTTGCTTCCAGTCCTGTTAAAATTCGCGCATGTGGTTGTCGTCTTTCAGGATACAAATGTAAACACATTCCGCTTGCTTCTTGTCTATAATCATTGCATAGAATAACAACCTTCAACATATCCATTTTGTCATCGTTATATAATTATTATTATTTGCTTGCATTGCAATAGGTATTATTATTATTGCACTGAATAACAATTTGACAGGTGCAAGCGATGCATGTATGGACCACTATCCGTCTTTTGTTTTCTTTTGTGGTATTTGTTTTCTAAGGTTGCAAATAAATTGTAACGTTTGACAAAAATTACATTTAAAAACACAATGGTGGCTGCCTTTTTCAAGATAATGATAACTTTTTTGGTATCGTTGTAACGAGAATGTTAAGCTCTTTAAGAATAGAACTTTAGAAAAAACATAACCGCTGTATTTAACAGAACTATTTTGTGACGCACTTTTGTTTTTGTGTAATTTGAATTTTTGATTATGTAACATAGTTAATAATTAAATGTAGAGTATTTTTGATTCGTATAAACATATCAGCTTGGACACGTAAAATCAATCAAACTGTATACAGGTATAGTTATCACTTAATGTCAGAATATAATTAATACTATTACATCATTTTCAGCCAAGTAGTAGGTACATCTAATAAAACAAACAAACGCTTAACATATACCAAATTTTCCAACAATAACTGCATCAGTGGTCATTATATGTAATACAACAACTAAATAGTGCAGCTAATGGCTTCCGAGATAACCAAAAATTTTCTATTTTAATAGTCATCATCACTGACTTTAGGCAATGTAAGAGTAACGAATCCAGAATTGTAAAGCAATGAAGTATGTATTATTTAATGGCTTACAAGTATGATATCTGATAACTGAAGCTATATTATGTTAAAAATAAAGTGTTGTAAAAGTTTTTAAACTAGCGAAGATATTTGTTGTAACGTAATCAAATAAGTGAGATGTATGCTCGACCGCCGTTACCGACCCAATGTTTCGTTTTAATAACTCATAGTTACTAACAATAATACCGCACTAATTACACCTAAGTAATTAATATTGAACGTATTTATTTAATGAATATATTAGGTTCTATACTTATCTTTCTATTTTCAGACACTTTTTCTACTTTTAGGTCAAATCAACAAATTATCTACAAACAAAGATATTTAGTGATATGTATATTGGATTATGTTTATAGGAATCCCATTGTTATGGTCATTTTAAAAGTATAATTTCAAAATATTACATTTTGTTTGTGAGGTTGTAAACATAATCGTATATATCGCTGAATTTCTTTGTCTTTAGATAATTTTGTTGATTTTTTTTTATTATTTTACACGAATTAATGCCAATTTCCTCCAGTGAAGAAGTAGGTATTAAGTATAGAAACCTAGCTATTTATATTGCGGTTCTGGAATAAATTGATTTTTGATCCATACGTTTCAATTGACCTAAAAGTGGTAAATCTATCTGGAAATAAAAACTAACTACTAAATACTGCAATAATAGGTATGAATGGTCTATTTCTAAATCGTATAACCTCAAAATGCAAAATATATTATGATAAAAACAACTTACGTATTATTAATTATCATAACTAACTCCAATAAATGTAAGCTAGCTCCTTATCCAGTTTGCAACTAATATACTAGCACCATCAAACTAGTGAAGCACTACTGTACTACATTTACGTTAACTAACAGTAGTAATGAATGCAAAAAAGCATTCCAATGTTTATAATACTCACGAATTATTATTAAATAGGGCCAGTCCACTGTGATTTGCGCAAGATACACAAACGGACAGCGTTGCTGAAACACGGAATTTTCTTTAATAATACACCATTATCGAAAGATACAGGTCATAAAGCTTACATGTCATGTTGGACGCACACAACCTTTAGAACAATAACATGCGCTAGAAATATGTAGAACTTTTTTCATTGTGTCGAAATGTTCACAAACATTCTCATTGAACGCGATATGATGTAGGTATATTACGCGATGTTAGCACTGACAGGAAACCGCTTTTGGATTTAGCAATCTGATAAAATGATAATTTTAGTTTGTGTAATGTCGTCCGTAAATTTGCGATGTACGGCATTTAAATGTAACACAAATAATAAGATCAATTTAGCGTTAATAGTTTGAAAGAGTTATTGTTCTTCGGATTGTTGCGAAATATAGCCAACAGGCTGTGAAGTTCTATGATCTCAGTTATATAAATTTTTATAGAGAAATAATAGTAAGTATGTATACAAAAAAGTGCATGCAATTTTTATTATACATTATTGTAGGGAAATTATCATCTGACAAGCAAAGTATCAGCTATATCTTTATGGAAAGACCCTCAACTAATAAATAGGTTTCGAACAGCTAAACTTTGATAGGATGTATTCACAGATTTGCAAGATAATCACAATAATATACGTTTAAACAGTATTTGAGTATTAAATTATTGTAGATAAGCAGTAAACGCAAGCATATACATATATGTATATGTAGGTACGTTCACGTTCATCGCTTTTGTTAGTAGAAGAATCCAAAAATTACTTCTCTAGCTCAGCTGCACGATTCGTCAATCCGGTTAACTAAGTTCTAAAGTTTATGACAAAAACGAATACTCTAGATATATTCTTGACTGCCAAGAAATTTTTATATTCCCGGACTCGGTTGTGTTGTTTTCTAATCACATATGCATTGATAACTTGTGTGGCAACTTACACACACACTACAACAATTGCAACATTATTAATTTTACTATCTGTCAATTTGTGTCGTCGGGCGTTGAAATGAATAAAATTGAATACCGGGCTCTTATAAAATTCCTAACAAAACAAGGAAAACCTCCAAAAATTATTCTTCAAGAGATGTTGGCTGTATACGGGGATAATTACCCTTCCAAAACAACTATTTGCAAATGGTCATAATTGTGTAGACATGGTCGAGAATCATTGGATAATTAGGCCAGTCCAGGGCGTCCAGGACGTGATCACTTAAGATGAGGATGCAAGATTAAAGAAGTGACAATTAGCAGCTTTACTACGAGTTTCAGAAACCACAATGTTCAGAATGTTACACGATTACCGTGGGATGACAAAGGTTGGTGCAAGATGGGTGCCTCAAATGCTTTCGCCATTCCAAATGTGTGTCCGGGTTGAGACATGTAAACAATTCTTGGCGCGCTGTGGAAATGAGCCAGATTTAATTATCAATCGATTTGTCACTGGATTAGAGATGTAACTTGGGTTCTTCATGATGACCCTGAATCGAAACAAGAGTCGATGCAGTAGAATGTTAAAAGGTTCAGGCCTCATAAGAAGTTTAAAGTCACTCCTTCTGCAGAAAAAATAATGGCGACAATTTTTTGGGACTGCCAAGCAATTTTGTTATTTGATTAAATGAATAAGGGTAGTACGATAACGGGGGAGTATTAGCCTAACCTGATGCATCGCATTAGAGATGCTGTTAAAAGAGACGCGGAGTCCGTACTTTCAAAAGCTGTTGCAGCTGATTGTGGCTTCGAAGAACTTGAACATCCGCCTTATAGTCCAGACTTAGCACCCAGGAACTATTTCTTCTTCCGAATCTCAAAAAAAAACACTAAGAGGGATAAAATTTAGGAACAATGACGAACTTATAGCAGCAGTTGAGGCCCATTCTGCGGAAAATCCAAATGAATGTTTTTACACTGGATTAAAGATGTTATACAAACAATGTTATACCTTTATTCCAAAGCAGGGGAACTATATTGAAAAGTAAAATTTTGCTTTTGCTCTAATCTTTTGTTTTCATGCCTTGTCCGGGAATATGAAAACGATCCCTCGTATGTCTTAGTTTCCAAAGCAGAAATAATCTTAGTAATTATACAAAGTGATAAGTACATTGTAATATTCCGAATGTTGTCGTGTAAATTAGTTTTCACTTGTGCATTTCTTGATTAGCTTCTTTTGAAGGTTTCAAATGATACTATAATGTTCTTATCATCTGCGTGCATGAGTGGCAGTGTTCTTTTCTAACGCCTATCACTTATTCCGGCAATGTAGAATAACGCATATGATTTTGGTTATTGTAGATCTACAAGACCTAAGAATCAGCACCAAAACTGGTTCTAAATTTGAGTTTTAAAAATAAACAAAATATACTTTTTAAATTCAAACAGCATATGACATATACAGAGTTTTCATTTAGAACCAAAACCCACGTGATCTCTGACGTAAGTTGACGTAAATAATATGTTGGTAAAACAAATAAATACCCTAAGCTGTCTAGCCAGAAAGTTGTAAAGTCGTTATTTGACAGATTTTATACGCTTATGTTTGCTTCGTTGTTTTCAACTTTATTTTATTCCTGCAGTTTCGTTACTTAGTTGTGATTATTTACAATATAAGCCGAACCTGTAAAATTTTAATTGTCAATATGTAAATAAAAATTTCTGTAGTAATTTTATTTTTAAATATTACCGTAGGTACTGCTAAATGGGTTGCATATCTAAAACAGGTCACGTGGGTCTCGATATTAAATGAAAGCAGTGACCTTTAAATTATAATTGATACATAGGTAGTTAATTTAAAATTATGTACTTCTTTAATTTATTTGTTGAAATCTCTATGCTATATGGAATAGTCTGCGTCTAGATGTTAAAAACTTATGTATATATACATACATTATATATACCTACAGCTTATATAGGTTGGTATATCGTACCATCATTGGTAATAACTTAACGGAATAATTAGATAGATACACTTTTTACTAGATATGTTTGTTTTGCAAATAAATTCCTCTACATTAATCTCCATCACTTCTTTGTGTTAGTGATATTCTTTTTGGCACTGAAGTAATTAGCTTAATAACTTCCTCAAGATGTTAATTACGTTAGTAATGATGGACTAAATCCATACATCATACAACTTTCATGTAAGCCACTATAAATATTTGCGGTAAAACTAGATCAATTAGAATATTATAAAAATATTAATTATAACGCTTACGCGTCCGTATTGTAAATATTTATTTTATTAATTAAATCAATTACTAAAAAATGTTCTTAAAAATTTATATCTATGGATTTTCTTTTACAGTTTCTGTCATGAAAAGTCATGAATTATAATGTAATATGTATTGGAATTCCAACAACGATTTGCGCGTCAATATCACCTTCTGTAATCTGGGTGTGTAAACGATAACTGTTACCGAGTGGTGTAGGTACCTTTTTTTACACAATTGTTTAATGAGAAAGTAACGTTGCATTTCAGATATTTTTTATATAGGTACATAGTAGTCACCTGTATACAACAAAATGTCTCAATGTTACTATTGGAATTGTTTGTTTTAGATAACATATCTTCTTAAGATGTATCAGTAAACTCACAGAATAATATAATTAGGTAGAAACCATCTTTGTAGATGGTTAAATAGTATAACCCTATTCATTCTATTTGAACAGAACGCCCGTAGGAGAATGACTTCATAGACTATGGAATGGTATTACATATTTCAAAGCATATCTCTAAACATATAGCTTATAAGGAGAAGATTAAGGTAAAACCCTTAGAAATTCTCTGAAGAAGCTGGAAGGGTAATTAGCCAAACATTAAGTGAAAAGTTTTCTTCGCGACAATACCCAACGGTGAATTTAGACTACAAACAAGGAACTCACAAACGCAATTCAAAGCCACAAAACAATCAATAGATGTTGAAATATCTAGATAAGCTTTCCATAATTTTTACAAATGCTCTCTTTGGAAATATATTGTAGAAGTAACACCTCTTTTTTGTCTTTATTCTTAAATTATTTAATAGTAGATGTCAAACACGACGTAGTTTATTCGGAAACAAGATTACCATGTGCTTTTTAATTAATTTACTACTGATAAAAAGATTAATATGTCAACAAATACAGGTGATATAAATCAATTATTTGTCTTATGTTCAGGTAATCATATGATTGACTTTAATTTTTATGAACATTCTCCAGTTTTCGTTAACCCAGAAGACCTCGGATTTGGACATTTCACCTGGTAGTTTGTATCAACCACGTTAAAGGTTTTCGCGCCCAGCGCGGTTGACACATCGAGTTACCATGGCTTTCTGACTTTCTTTGCCCATCTTTCAGCTAGATTTTTGCCTCTAACGTGCTTGATACGTCAAGTTTGGCCTTTTCTCATAAATCTTTGTTTTGATTTTTGTGCTATGTACATATGTTTACACTTCTACTAAGCGGTCGAAATTCTCAAAATATAGAACTACGGAAGCTTCCGATATGAATTCCCATTTTTCTGCTACACATTTTTTCACGTTCGTATTTCCTTTACACCAAACCTGAATCATATTTATCTCCTTAAGGTTATGTTCATAGTGCAGCGATGAAGCGAGAGACTAGGGAAGCTAAAAGCGATGAAAATAAAAATTGCACTTGCTCCGTAGCTCGACTCGACTCAAGGGCTATGAACGGTACCCTCTGATTCAGGAGTTATTGTTTCTGTCGCTACTTTAGACTCGTAGATAACTAGTCTCTCGCTTCGTCGCTGCACTATGAACGTAACCTAAGACAGTACCATTCGCAAAATTAGTATATGTATTCGTATGACCTTTCATATACTACTTATTTTATTATCCTGATATTTTTTTCTACTTCTAAGTCAATTAAAACACTATAATTCGATTAAAAATCTTTATTATACATATATTATACTACCTCCGTTCCACAATAGTTGTCAAATTTGGATACTTTTGGTCCGATTATTGAAAATGTGTCATATGTGAGTAATTTTTTTAAAGATTTGCTAAATTTGTACTGTATTAATTTTTTTCTAAAAGTGCAAATTTAAGAAAAAGAATTAGTAGTATTTAGTTAAAAAATTAAAGAAATAAAGTAATAGAGTATAACTCTACTGCTTTACAAGAAGAACTTGTAAAAGAAGATTGGAGTCTGCAATTGAAATCCCAACCTCCGAATAGTCCAGGCCTAAATGTTTTGGATGTTGGGTTTTTTTTATTCCATACAAGCATTGCAACACCAGATGGTCACTAAAAATATTAATGATTTAATTAGTGCAGTAGAAAAAGCTTTCCAACAATTGGATCGAGACACACTACGTAGTGTATTCTTAACACTACAAACATGTATGGAAAATATCATGATATCAAACGGAAACAACTTTTATAAGATTACTCATATAAATAAAGAAAAACTTCGAAGAGAAGGTCGACTCCCCATAAATTTAAAATGTAATGCCGAAGACGTGGAGAATACAAAAAGTTTTTTAAATATTGAATAACTGAAATAAATGTTACTACTATAAAATTAATAAAGAACTAATTTCCGACTCGCAATTTTTATCCACCTATTAATCACCTCTTTTTAAGTGCCCGCGCTTGTTAGAAAGCCTTGAGTAACCCTTTTCAACAAGCTATTACCAACTATTACTTTTGAAAATCGGTCTAACACGAGCGAAGCTATAGCTATAAAAGTTTGATCAAATGTGACAAGTATTATTGAACAAAATTTATACATCAAATGTGACAACTATTGTGGAACGGAGGGAGTATTATTTATGGAATAAATCATAGTGTTTTAATTGACCTAGAAGTGGAAAAAATATCAGGAAAATAAGATTCGCAACATTTTAAACAAGTGATATTTTATTACCATTTTTATAATAATTAGCTTTAAGAAAGCTATGTGTTAGAAGAGAGTTCAATAGTTTGGAAATATCTATGAAACGTTCAGAGGAGACTTTTGAGAATTTCAATTAAAAACAGTAACGTAACGTGCAAGTATAGACCATTTATACTTCCTAACAGTACCTACGTTAGTGTTTGTTTTATTTATATGTACCTATGTATATAAAACACTATACAGGGTGAATCGTGAGGAATCTACCAAACTCTAGGAGTGTATTCTATAGGTGAAAATAGTGTAAAAAAATTCAAATGTTATCCGATTTTTATTTGTTTTCGAGTTGTAAGTGTATGATACCTGAAAGCTTTCCAGGGTAAACATAATTTCGGGACGAGGCAGTTAACAACAATTACAAGAAGTAGAAGATATTCTGGATGTAGTAGAAGAAGATGCAACTACCAGCAGATGCTTCAAACCAGTATTCCAAGATGGTGGCAGACTACGAACTACAAGAACTTTGGACTTGGAAGAACGTGTGTTGGATCGTGTTGAAGAAATGCAGGTGCTAGTTCTCGAAGAATGGCATTGGCGGAAGTTGTCGATCATGTGAGTGTATGGCGTATTTTAAGAACTAATCAACTTTATCCGTACCACCTGCAAAGAGTACAGGGACTTAGTGAGAATGACTTCCCATCACGAGAAACTTACTGTGTATGGTTGTTACAGTCATGCGCCACCGATCGTCTATTTCTGACGAGTGTGCTCTTTAGTGATGAAGCTGGCTTTACAAGAAATGGTATCGGTAATTTTCATAATTTACACTAGTGGCAAGAAGAAAATTAAATGTGTGGGCAGGAATTATCAACGACTTCTTGATTAGTCCTTTTATACTTCCCCGACGACTTTCTGGGCAGAATTGTCGTTATTTTTTTAGAAAACGACTTACCAGGTTTGCTGGACAATGTTGCACTAAATGTTAGAGGACGCATGTGGTTCATGCACGACGGTGCACCGGCTCACTTCAGCCACACAGCACGCGAATTTTTAAATGCCGTATATCCTGAAAGATGGATTGGTCGTGGCGGACCTGTAACGTGGCCTGTACGGTCTCCCGATTTAAACGCTCTCGATTTTTAAGTATGGGGACATTTAAATCTATAGTATATTCTACTCTAATTCAAAATATTGAAGATCTTCAACGTAGAGTGGAAGATGAATGCCAGCAAATTTGAAATACACTAGGAATTTTTGAGCGCATGAGGCAACCCATGGTACGACGAGCTCAGCGGTGTGTGGGTTCCCGTGGATGTCATTTTGAACATTTGTTATGATTTACATTAAAAACTCCCGTTTTCTGAAACCTTTTTTAAAATAAAATAATGAAAAAGTTCAAGTGATTGTAACTCAGTAACGAACCATTTTAGGACATATGTTTATATAAACTTTTTTGTTTATTTTTAGTCAGCCCAAAATTTTTGTAACACTCTGTATATTGAATGTGATATTAGTAAAAACTATCAACATAATAGAATGATTGTATTGAATGCCAAAAAATACAATATCCATTGAATATATCAAAGAAAGCATTCGATTCCTCAATCTCCAATATTGACATAGAATTTGGATTAATCTTTATTTCTATTTATAGCTATTGCACAGGTGACAAGGTGAAATTCCATTGGGAGTACCAACCTCCAATTTGAAGTGAAATATGTTACTTTTACTGTATAAACCGCTTCCTTTGCGGATTCTTTTGCGTTGAACCAAAAATATACATGGTAATACGTAATTTTTTAGTTCTCTAATGGAGGCTCCCCAGGCAACCCAGGATTTTTATGTATGAACGCATGTACATAATTATTTGTGAAGAATAAGAATGTGACAAAAGTTTACAAAAAAATTAGCTTTTGATTTGTTTTAACCATTAATCACTTTAGCGCCTGATGAATTAATTACAGTGCCTATAGTGTTGCTATTTCTTAATCACGATAACCATTATTTGTTCTTTTATTGTAAAATGAAGCATCACGTCTAAAACACATTTTAATGCAAAATATTATTGCAAAATTTCTACAATATATTAATTTTAATCCTGCAAATAATCACAGTAGTTAGCGTTACATTTCACTGAACTTAAAATTAAGACTAACTAGTTTTTTTGACCTGTTGCAATTTCAAACACAATCACTTTTGGGGATTATTTAATCGCCGCTAATAGTAGATAAGCAGTTGATCGGTACACGGTAAATTATCATCTAAACAACAGGATTATTTTCCAATTAAAATAATGAGTAACTTACGTCCAATATTTTATGAATTATTCTACAATTTATTGACGGTTTTCTAATTTTAGAATTATTTGCATAAATTTCAATAGAAACAGAGATATTTAAAGGTCTTGTGTTCACGATGACAATGGAGATTTAAATGCCATGACAATATTTTGTTGTCATATTCAAATTATTTTGTATTTTTCTATATTTATGATGAAACATATCACATGCACTCAGTTATAACATCATTTTGAAACATGTGTTAGTTTGAAAAACTATCTGTCACATTAATCTTCAAAATAAAAGATATAACTTACCGTACCTTGATTAATCAATTCCAAAATACTTAAGTTAAAGCTATTGTCACGTAAAAAAATGCTCATATTTACACTAAAAGTCTCTTAATTCAGTATCGCTGTTATTGACACTACGATTTTAGTACTTGTCGCGTACCGGGCGTCGTTTAAAACGAAAATTTGTGCGCACCTGTTGCTCAGTTAAGCACATGTGTGATAGTGAAGTGCTGTTGAAGTGAGGCGCTCTTATCTTGTTCTTAACAATTCTCGTGGGCTCGTATGTTGGTTACGAGATCTTGTATAGGCTAGATATTTGCAGGTGTGTATAAAAGGTAGTATACCTAGGAACATTAAACCATGTATAATTCAAATCAAAATAATTTTTTATTCATTTTGAGATATTTTTTCCACTTCTTAGGTAAATCAATTTATTCCAGAACCTATATACAAATTATTAGAATTTCGTTACATTCTTTGTCAGTGGACGAAATTGACATTTGATTCCTGTCAAAAAATTATAATTGACTTTATTAAATGTCAATTTTGACAAAGTTTTAGACGGTTTTTCTGGATGTCACATCGAGTTAGAGTGACATTTTGACTTCCTTCACTCACCTTTCACAGCCGCTTACATTAGTAACGGAACATCACGTTGTTTTCTTTTATTTATTTATTTTTGTACTTATTTTTTTGTTTGTACATACATACCTATATGTTTACGCTACTATGAGGTGGTTAAAAATCAGAACCCGTCATAACACAGCCTTCGATAGTAGGTACCTATTAAAATTTAATTTATGGAAATATGGATATGAAGAATTGTGTGGCGGCGATTTAAAAAAATATATATGTTCTCAAAATTACATTAAATTTTGGTAAGATCTTTTTTTATTGATGTAGTAACTGCTTCAATTGGAAATCTATTTGACTTTTTTTTAAAGAAATCGAACAGGATCTATCTTCCGCTCTTATTTTAATAGATATGTACTGCATTTCCCGCAGGAAAAATCGGGGCGCCTACAATTTAGAATTATTTCAATTTCGAATTATTTTTAGTATAAATGAAGCTTTCAGGATCTCGAAGCTTCATTTACATCAATAAAAAATTTTTGGATTGCTGCTGTCCCGATTTTTCCTGCAAGTGTACATTTGCTTTTTAAATTAGAAATTCTGTTTATCGTAAATATGTACATATGTAGTTGTCTTTTAAAAAATTTAAAAGCTGTAACTTTAGAAATTTAGTTTTCTTAACGTTGCGGTTGTACTAATTTGTAATTATCATTTCAAAAATTGGGAAATTGGGTTAAATTATTTAGTACGAGCGATGTATAGTGTTCTACTGTCCCTCGTATAGTAGGCGTTGAAATAAATATTACCCAATATCATTCGCAATTATTCGTTCATTGTTTATCTGTCAAATAAACTGCCAAAGTTGAGTCGTGTATCTGCATTTGGTAAAAAGTTGTCTTGAGTTAAAATAGAAGCTATTCAAAGATTTTGAAAACCGACGAAAAGCAAACTTCACGTCATTAAATATCTGCAATAGAAAGGTTTAGTACATGATTGATATGATTAGTGTACTTGGTGACGACGTGCCTTCATATCAGGTGGTAAAGAATTGATCTCGAGAATTTCCATGTGGAAGAACTTGCGAACAAGCAAAAGGTGCTGGTCGGCCCCAAACTGTGTGCACGCAGGAAAATGTTGATTGTTTCTGTGACTTGATTAAACAAGATCGTCGATTAATGCTAGACATTTAGCAGAGATACGAGGCTTTTCAAACGGTACAATTGGAACAATAATCAATGACTATTGGGGACCTCATAACACGTCTACCTACTGGGTACCTCGAATGTTGATACCCAAACAAAACCGAGAAAGAGTAACGATTTCAGATACAAATTTAGAATTCTTGAATAGTAATTCAACAAAATTTCTGGAATGTTTTGTTACCATTGATGAAACCTGGGTTCACCACTTCGACCCCAATTCGAAAGTGGCAACATCGAGGATCTCCACCACCACGCAATCCTCGGCGGGTAAGATTATGGCCACCATTTTCTGGGATGCATTGATTTCCTGGAACGCGGACATAGTCACGAGCCTGTAGTACGTTACACTAATTAATCCACTTTGATTGCATAAACAGAAAAAGAAAATTAACGCGGATTCATCACGCTAATGCTTTAAGGCGTTTGTGAGCAAATACTTATAAGACACACACCTCCTATTATACTCCTGTTATTGCCATTCACCTGCTATTTTCATTGCCACTTGCTGCGCAAAAAGTAAATACTGTTAAAATGCGCGTACAAAAAATTGCAATATTTATCCTAATACTTCACAATTTTAAAAATACATATTTCCTTAAAACAAGATAGGTATCAGTTGTTCTTTATTTGATAACAAAAAGTACATCGTATATAAATATAAATAAAATTCATAAACATAAGTAGCCATACAAATTTTAGGATCGTATTTCATATTCTTCGCGTACCTTTTTGAAAGGTAAATTAATTATCAATGTAAGAAAAGTTAATAAAAGAGAGTGGAAAGTGCTTATGTGCTACTAATACTGTATATCCCTTCTTTGGGAATTAAAAATTCCTATATACTAGTTGTCATGGTTGTTAGCTATCACGTTATATTATAACTAATTTTAAGACAAAACTAATGCCTTAGAATGCTGAAATATAAATAAAACTAGTGAGTTACTGCAGGTTTTAGTTATACATTGTACTATATAGTATATCGGTTGCATTGAAATAGTCAGCAGCTTAGACGTATATATATCTACACTTCATAACACGATAAAAGATTAGGCGACGTTATTGTAATGTGAACATAAGATTTAAAACTTCTTCCATCTCGGAGTTTTCTCCAAATTTAGAAACCTCTTCAACGGCTTCCTTGTGTAATTGTTCCATTTTCTGTTTTGTATACTTGAAGCTACCATACTTAGTTAACAGAGATAAACAATGCTTTTTAAGTTCAGGTTTTGTAGTACGTTGTCTTAGAATTTGAATAATTTGATGATCATTAGGTTGACTTTTTATGGCGTGTATTAGAGGGAAACTGAATTTCCCCTCAGTTAGATCTTCGCAATAGCTTTTATTTTGATGATACTGTGGAAAGACAAGATATTTGTAAATGTAGAATTATAACGGTAATACGTCGTAGTTAGCACTTACATCTTCAGAGCACAAATTTAAAAAATCGTCACGTATTTGGAAGAATAAGCCCAGGATACCAGTCAATTTTGAGAAATCTGAATTGTTTCGACTAAACAGTTGCATGAGTCTTATGGCTAACATGAATAATCCTCCGGTTTCTGAAATTAAAAACAAATATTGTAAAGGGCGGCTTACAGGTATTATAACCAAAGGCAGTAATAGATACTCATTAAACCTACTAAAAATTTTCGTGGGTATTTCAAAGTGGTACTTCACAACATGTGTGAAGTACCACACAGGTCGTGTGAACAAGACAACTTTAACAAGATAGCAACATAGCTTGAGAATACGTTGGAGGTGTCAGCTAAGCTAAGCTGCATACTCCTTATTTTATGGTAGCCTGGTACAATGTGAAAATTTTCCATTATACTGAGATGGAGCTTAATGAAACAGTGCATTGTTATGAAAACCACAAACATTAATACACTCAAAGTTTAATTCAAACATTAGAAAATGAAACAAACAACTACTGATAAGCACGTTTGTTCTGTTCCGAAATGTGTAATTCTCTAACAGACTCTTTGTTCTATATATTTTTTGTTTGCAAATTACCAAGTACAGAGATAAAGTTCTTGTTTTGATTTCTATTCAATAGTGTTGATTCAAACTACACATGTGGCGGATTCTTCTAATGGTAGAACTTATTGTGAAAGCTGTAGCGTTGCCAGATTCGACTGTTGTCTATTTTTGGGAAAAATAAAAGGATTTGTAATGGATTCCATTAGTAACAACTTTTAGCATCATCTCACTAGATTGGTAGGGCACTTGTTGAGCTGTCATGAGGAAGTAGTATTAATAATTATATAATACTAGAAAAACACACTTGCAAAGCAAGAGATGGAGTGGGTAGTCTTAGCAAGCAATACAGCTTACAAAGCTACTGCAGCTGTAGTCACAACATAAATAAGCAACAAGTTGTGTGGTTAGCACCTATGAGATCGGTTGAATTTGCTAATATGAAAATATTTTGTCTAATTCTGCTTTATTTGTGTAGTAGAAATTTTATAATGGAGGTTCTGGGGAAATTTTTAAAAATATGTTGTTTCACCTTTTTTGTGCATTTAATAAATCTATAGGTACCACTTAGTACCTTATAGTTTACCTATTAGTATATCAATTATTAAAATGCCAGACATATAAATTACTGGATATTGTTTGGAAAAAAATACAATTATTCTAAGTTCTTAAAATTAAAACAAAACGGAAGTATAAAACAATATATAACACATCTTACTTTTCATGGTCATTTGACAATATTCCTCCTCTGTAGGGCATATAAAATTATCTCGCCAATAAATTTCCATACCTTGCCCTCGATGTAACTCTAATAATTGCTCTGTATATACTGTAGTTGCATTGGGATGATTCAATTCCTGACATCTTTGCAACGCTATAAACATTGTGTAATTAGATGCATTTAAGGTACTTGGAATTCCATATATTGAATGCGCTACAGGTATTCCACGCCTTAGAATTGAATTATCCTCAATATCATCCAATCTAAAAGCAGTGAATTTAGTTTTAATGATAAACACAAAAATAAATTTTTACAGCAAACTTGCATTGTGCAGCATTTCGACTATTTCTTCAATTTGTTCTAATTTTTCTTCAGGTATTCGTAGCCAACAGTTAAATGCACGAGCTAATTTACTTCGTATATTCTTTCCTGGTACTTGTAGGATATACGCAAAAGGTTCTAAAAGTTTCTACAACAGAATTTAAAAATTATGCTATCTATTGTCTCTTAATGGAAGTTAGGTTAAACAGAGAGAACAGAGCAAGGTACTTACTTCATCTTGTTCTTTATTTCCATTCCTGCTATATGGAATATAATTTTTTTGGGAAGTATACTTATCCATTGTTGTAAGCTTCTGATGATCTGTACCACAATCTGTACCCTATACCATATTCATCGCACGTGAATCGAAATGACTGAAATAACCTGTTTCATGCGATACAATATCTCTAATACTCCTAGTTATGATACTAACAATCATAGATAGGGCACCAATAAAAATTGGAAATTAGAGTTACAAATATGTAATTTAGGTTACAATGGCCAAATTGTATGTTAATCCACATGTTAATCCTATGTATGTATCCTCTTTTATTTACAAAAT
>SMLS01074835.1:0-55374 GCA_004785975.1 Popillia japonica | reverse complement strand
AGTCTAAACTTGTGAGGCATATTGCGGGTTGCTGAAGGAGAAGCTGTAGTACAATACTTAACTTAATACAAAATATATTAAATTTGTGGAAAAGTTACAGGAACATATTTCGAATTCTAATTGACGTTAAAATATAGACAACACTTCAAACTCTTTGACAGTTTGTACTTTGTTTAAAGCTACGGTAATATTGAATGTGACATAGTGATGCAATGTAATTAAGGTTGTCAATCTTCAATTCAAGACGGACAGGCAGACAGAATAATCTAACAGTGTTCAAGATGCATATCATTCCAGTCTCTGGTGGATGGAGAAGTCTTCAAATCATCGACGCATGGCAAGCAGTTTTACGTTAACAAAAAAGAAGATCATCATCGTATAAATGAAGAAATTGTGGCCCAAGTTTAGATTCTTGCGGCATTATGAGAGAGAGCAAATTTTAAAGAATTTGAAACCACTATCGGATAGGAATACAGTACAGTCACAGAAAAAATAAATACGACTAGTTTATACAACAATTAGGTATTGATCTCTAGCTATCAATATCAGTATCGGGGAATCTATACCAATTGTGAATGGTGAAGATTTTATTATGACTCTAATTAAACTGAAATTGTTGCTGAGAATTTCTAAATTAACTTTTTATAAAAAACTACAAAGATAAGCTGTACTGAACGAACAGAAGATGGCACTGTTTGAACACCATTTTGATGCAGTTAAATCCTACAATAAATACTGGTGCAAATTAATCTGTTGACCGAATGATTACTTTCATTGTCATCAACAAGCTTTTATTGCAGAGGTTTAACTGTCAAATCTTATTTAAATTCAAAATATTTTGAACCATCTTGTAAGTAATTTTGAAGTAGTGAAGATCTGCTGGAAGAATATGCAAAAAATCAAAAAGTAGTTTTATGTTTTAAGACAATTTTTCCTGCCGTTAATTTATGTTTAAGAAAAGATATATAAAGTGTAGTGAGAACTGCTTAAATATTAATTTGATTAATTAATTAGATTTCCGGAAATATTTGCAAAGAAAATAATTTCATGTTTATTATAACTTTAATAATTTAAGGAACGTATTTTCTGGATATTTTAAGAAATTTATTAAGAATTTAGAGTAGACAAATATTTTCGATTTAAACGAGATGATTTTGCGAAATATTTTTTATATTCCGATTCTAAAACATTGCTTTATAGTTAAAGAGATTTGGATATTGACTGCATTAATTTATAATTTGTGTATATATCAGAGTAACACACGGAATGATTCGCCAAAATTATACAGTTTCAAGAACATGATGCCTCCATAATATCCGATTAAAGTGGGTGGTAAATCCGTGGACATAAATCGTTAAGTAATTCCACAAAGCTTTCTCTCTCCTATTAAACTAATTTACAAATCAATAAGAGTGACCTAGCGGAGCGGCGTATGTTTGTTTTGTTTATTTGTATTGCAAACAAATCCAACGCAGTTTTTTTTGTTATAAAATAATCTTAGACAAACCATACTTAAAGTGTTACACGGTTGAACCTTGACGTTAAATGCTTGCACACTTAGCTGTTTTGAAACGCGATATTTACAATATTTAAACTTGCTTAGAGGCGAATTTTTATTATAATATTGTGTACTGGTGTAAATTGTCCTTACCGTTTATTAGACAGAGAAATTGACATAATTTTGCCATAACGGTTGCGTAAACGACCAAGGTGACTAGAATTTACACAGCGAACTGCGATATCAAGGCGATTCCATTGGACTTTGAGCGAACTAGATACTGTATAATTTAAATTCGTCGAAAACAAGTATAAAATTTGATAAAAATTGTATTCGTAATTCTTATAATAGATGAGATAAATATATTCTACACCCACAAATTGGTTGCAAATGTTCTAAATACTTTGTTTTAGTTCTTATTAATAAGTTGATACGCGCTACATTGTATATGTATGTTTCTTTCTTAGTCAAATGCAGCTTTTGAAAAATTACGAAAAACGTATAGTTTGCATTATTTGTACAACATTTCCTGTACATAATGCACATGAAACCTATTTTAAGAGAAGAACATTCGAAATATTCGAAGTAATATGAGTATTATTTGACAGTATGACATTTGTAGCAAAAGATTTACATTAAAACAAAACCAACATAATCATCAACTTCAGTAACAGTCAAGGTTTATTGCCAATCATTCGTTTCAACTGTTTAACATTGACATGCCACCCTACTGGCGTGTCAATTGTTTTCGGGTGAATTCCAGTCAAAATGTGAGCAATGTTGTCCAAAACTTTTGAATTTTTGAATGATGGTCAAACATTTCTTTGTATTGTTCAATTTTTACTTAGCCCCTTGGGCTTTCGATCTGTGGGGCTGAAGCTATGCCCAGTTATTGATCAAAATATTTCTGAAAAGCAATTTTTGGTATATACTTGTCGCTACAGTTGAGTTTTATTTTGGCTTGAAGAGCCACTTGACATTAGCTATATTTTATGAAAATTGGTGAGTATGTAATCATGTAATCATGTATCAAAATGTGCCATAAACAGAGAAGGTTATTGTTGAAAGTTATTGTCGGGAGATTAATTTTTCCTTTGAAATAATGTAAATTTGTAAATATTGCCCTGCCAAGAGCAATATGTTGCCTGGTCAGGAATTGTTTGTAGATTTTTTGCTAATCAAAAGATAAAACGAAGTGGTCTTGTTTATTTTACTTTAGAAGTTGAAAAACAATTAGTTTTAGTTGATGACCACCTTCAATTTTATAAGTGAGTGAAAGACATGGATCCTTTGATTTTCTTCCAATTCGACTCTCTTCAGAGGCCTATTGCTTGGATATATAAATTCTTCAGAGAAGGAATTGAGATTTGTATAATCACATTTCGTCAAGGTTTTCAAACAAATGAAGATAAAGCTCATTTTTTGTATTCGAAACAAAATAATTTGATCTAAAAACTGGTGTATAATTATATTAAGTATTTTATGAGAAATCTATTGTTGTGCCACGAATGACGCAAATAAAAAACTATCAGTTGTTAAAGAATAACCAGATTATAATGTGAAAATTTTTTACATTGATTAACTAAAAACTACCCTCCCTTTTGCCTTACCTCATTAATATCTCAATTTAATTGTATGGTGTGTGTGTGTGTGTGTGTGATCCTCTGCTGTCCGTTTGTTTTCTCGTTGTATTTTCAAATTCTCTATTTCTTCCCGTCGGTTCTCCTTTTCTGTACACTTTATAATTTGGATGGATGAGATTCTAACTGGGCACTTTCCACTTCATATTCGCCTTTTGCAATGATTTTTTTGTTGTGACTTATTTACTTCTGTCAACTTTTAAAAACTTCTAAACAACTCTCCCCTCCCTTTTGTTTTCTATTTCACTAAGAGCTACCACTCGTTAAATTGCCGAATGCACTACTTGATATTTTTAAAGATGATTTTTTAATTCCAGCTTGAAATTTATGGTTGTTGTGCCGAAATGAATGTAATTATGCATTGTGTAGGTTTGTGATGTGTTTTTACAATAAATTTTGAGGTATAAAATGTTTCACATTATAATCTGGGTTTTTTTGTGACTGGAGTTTTTTTTTTCCATAAATTAATTAATTATTAATTAATTTGTTAATTATTTAATTTTAGTTAATAGTTTTTAATTTAAATTTAATAAGAGTAAGGAGATAGTAGCAATAATAATAATAGTATTTAATTATTTCAATATAAAGCAACGTAACACTATCATGTTCCATTTTTATCATGTTTCTATAAATTTTTTGATTGAATCTTCATACCTAGTATTGCATGTAGATTCGCAACTCTTGTGAGTATTGCGGTAGTTCTGCAATTTTCTGGGACGAATATTTTCGAAAAATATAGTGCCCGTTCTTTGAACTTTTTCTCGGTCGTCGTGAAGAATTTAAGTTTTGAAACCTGATGTTTAACCATATGAACAAAACTAACCTATTGTTTGAAAGTATATATGTATATGGATGAATATTTGGTTGTTCACTATGAAAATATTTATGTAATTTACGCCAAATGTGACGCTTGCCTGAGGAAAAAGTCTATAGACTAGAATATATAGTTTTCTTTTAATAAAACTCAATTAATAGAAAATTCTGCACCATTTCTTCTTGAATTAAAATACATATACTCAAACAAGGCAGCAGAATGAAAGAGATTTATTACACTTTGTAATAGAGTAAATACATAAAATGCAAATCTTAGCTTCTATTTGGCGTACCGAAAGGTTACATATTCATGGACGTCCGTGTATATATGTAGCTGATTCATTCCATCGCCTAACATCCGAACTGCTATAATGCGTCTGGTATTGCTGCCATCAAATCCATCCAACGCAGCACACGTAAATATGCACGCATTTTCTCCTTTTTTTCTCTCGTCCATCCACCATCCACATCCAGACCGTTCCCTCTCAGCCTCCGCGGACCGGTTCCCCCCTTCCCAACGGGGGTCGGTGACGGCGGGCTGCACCCCTCGCCCGCTTGCCAGCTAGCCCGGCCGAAATTCGAATCTCGCTAAGCAGGCTCAGATCGCGGAGTCGCAGAGGCGCGAAGCAGCGGCACAATGTGTTCCTACTTGCGCCGAAAGGTCACTGCACTTTCGGGGCCACCAAATTCAAATTACTACTAATCTTCTAGAAAACATTTCTCGTGTAGGGACACGGCGGATCGGCCAGAAATGCGGTTCCAACTTTTGTCGCCACGTCATAAGGATGTTGATCATGATTGCACTATAAGGATCGTATGCTCGGGGGCTGAATATGCGTGTCAATGTTAGGAATTATTCTCGCCAAAGATGCGCGTCTAAGCGCTGCGAGTTTCTCAAATGTAAACACAGGAAGAATAGGCCCGGGATAATGTTGTAGTAGAAATTATGTTTTATATTCCAATTTTGTGAAAGAGGGCACGTATCTGTTGTCAGAACAAAATAATGTAGTAGATTTCATTAATTACAGATTTCTTCTAATATAATCGTGTTTGGTTTGCTATCTAATCATTGCGTTAATAAAATGAATGTCAGAGTGATTACAGTTTTTAAGAAATGGTGATACATATGTATAACCGATATTGCAATGTTATAGAGGCATTAATACTTAAGAGTTAATTTAATAATTCTTAAAATAGTTCAAGATATATCATATGAATTCATTTTTCATATTAAACATAACAGCTGTAGAAGGGCATGTAATGTTTGACATAACATGTGTATATGCGGATGTTTAAGTAGCAAATGTGCAATAGGTATCAAGAAAGTAGAAACGTTTTGTCCATTAGCATACGAAGTTTTACTTATAGAATCAAACCAACATAAGATTAGGTGCGTAGAAAAGTTAGAACCACATTTTTTCATCCAACATCTTACCACGTTATACCATCCCACATCTTAAGCCGTGGTAAATATCGGATCCCGTTGTATCCCATTTATTAGAACGAGAGAATCAGTAATTAACATGATGAAGTACATAGCACAAGGGTTTCTCCGTTGAAGAGATTCAGAACTTAGCTAACTGTAGATAAGATCGCGCTCTGAATACTTTAGAATTTGCAAAGGTTTATTTATTGTAACTATCTTGAAGAACAAAAAATTATCTACAAGATTGTATTGAAGCGGCATACCATAGTGGAGCCAAATGCGCATTGCTTGTGTGCAGAGAGCATAGTCGATTTACTGAGAAAGTCAATTGTGTATTAGACAGATATCATGCAATTGCCTGTTGGGGCCTTTGCGAAGCATATATATCTTGCTGCATGTAGAAAAATCTCGACCTATGACAAACCTATTGCATTCTATTCAGATGGGGCGTACTCGGCCTCCTCCTGTGAATGGTCCTCTTCACCCAGTTTAACCATTTTTTGGGATGTCGTACGGTCTTCTTGGTCTCTGTGATATTTTGTAGTTGGATGCCTAAAATCAGAAAACAGAACCTGCAATTACTATTCCGTTCTTATTTACAAGATTACGCTGATCGGAGAGTTTCTCTGGTTTCTTCTAGTATTTAGGAATTACTTTGGATAGGACGCTAACCTTTAAAGAACACCTGACAAGAACGGCAGCAAAACTAAGAACTCGTAACAACATACAGAAACTTTGCGGTACCACTTGGGGCTCATCGGCATCCACCCCGAGATCCACTGCGCTGAGCTTGATATATCCAGTAGAGACCTGGTCGATACTCAGATAAACTTGACTATACGCACTATATCAGGGAGAATTAGATGATGGATGCCGACTCTCAGCAACATAGCTCCACCCAATCTGCGCTGAGAACATGCTCTGGTCAAAGAATTTTAAAAAAATTATGAACAACCCGCTATTACAAGTTCATAACGATGTTCCTGATCCCGAAGGAAATCGATTCCGATCGAGGCATCCCCCACTGAAAACTGCATCTGAGCTCCACCAAAACAACTTCAATATAAATGCTCGGTGGAAAGAAGATTGGGAAAGCAAAATGGTCCCAATTTATCATGATGTTCCGTTCATCGCCAACAAACTTGCAGGAATTGACCTCTCTCGTCGGACTTGGTCATTACTCAATCGCATCAGAACCGACTGCGGAAGATGTGCAGACTCCTTACTGTGGTGCTGAGAGGCAGACAGACACATAGTGCAAGATTGTCCGTTACGGGCATATACGGGTAACCCAATGGATTTCTTGATGGCAACCTAGGAGTCAATTGATTATATTTCAAGATTGGACATTTGTTTGTGAAGTAATCCAATCAATAGGTGTCATATAAAATCTATATACAATGTGACTGTCCAGTAATTATTATACAATTTTTGTACAATTTTTACAATTTTAAAAGTAACTATGTGATATGTGATGTAAACCATATGCTTAATTAATTAATTCTGGTGGTCTGATGTCTGGTGGGTTTCATTGTATATTTCACAATTTTGCTACTCATTTCCAGGTTGTTGCTGATGGGAGCCTTCTCAAAGAATCTTTGGTTGAGTTTTTTCAAGATTTTCTTCTGGTCTTGGACGTCTGCTCCTACTAGGTTTCATATTAATTACAGGATGCAATTTTGTACTTGCACTAAGAGAAGGTCCTGTATGTAGTTCATCTGTCCCGCCATTTATGTTAGGATGCGCAGTGTGTCATTGCTCGTGGGAGAGCAGGAGTTTAGAAATTGTGGTGGAACATGCTTCCATATCCCTCCAAGAGTCCCAATCTCGCTTTATTATTGTCTGAACTATTTAAGAAGATGGAAAACATGTTCAATCGAATCAGTTGTAAATCAGGTTACTGAAGACTATTTGACTCATTAGTTACAGTAATAAACAGGTCATACATATCTGGTATCATGGTTACAGTTTTTCACGCTGATTACAAATCTGAAAACTGTTTTGCACTATCACGCCAGGGTTTCCAAGATATAAACAAAAACATATATTGTTTAATCCTCTTTCGTTGGAATCTTTTCCGTTGTTTTTTTTTAATGGCGGTTGGATATTCTACCCATCTAAACGAGACGCACGAAACCGTGTCGCTACTTCTTGAAAACATTTGCTAGCCCGATTGCAGTTTGAATATCTCTGGTGATTTAAAAGTAATTACTATTCTCAGAGGACTGCAGACAGGGTACACCAAGTATTACTGCTTTTTCTGCGAGTGGGACAGCAGAGATATGAAGAACCACTACATAAAGAAGAAATGTCCTTGGTGTGCCGTTAGTTGAACGTGAAAAAGTTATTATGCCTCCACTTCATATAAAGTTGGGGCTTATGAAGAACTTGAAAGCACTAGACAACAACTCAGATGTTATTCGGTACTTACCCAACCAGTTTCCAGAGTTGAGTTATGCGAAAATGAAAGGTGTGTTCATATGTCCACAAATAAGGATCATTGCAAACAGTCACTTCGAAGACTTACTCAGCAGTACTGAAAAAGATGCGTGGCTGGCAATTTCCTTGGAAATTATAAATCTCCTAACTATGTAAATATTACTATAATATTAACGCTTTATACTCCAGATAATTATAGGTAGATGAAAAGGCCTGTCCTTTAATGAAAGTTCTTTATTCAAAAATGTCGAATTTTCGTCTGTGGGTACAGACTTTCTCGACATGCTGTTAAAAAACATTATAATTAAAATAAAAAACAAAATGACTAACGTGAGATTACTTACCTGATTATGAACTATTTTTGATAAATAAAAGAATTGTTTGAAGTTGTATTTTGATAAGAAATGTACATTGTTTAAAATTAAGTCGAAACAAAAGTGTAAAATTATTACAGACAATCAAACTATATGCAATTGAAAACGCAAATTGGACGTTTTACCAGAGACTAAATATTAAAAACTAAAATCAAATAACATTAAGAAAGCAATGTCATGTAAAATTTTAACAAACAAAAATACAGTCATATACAGATAGAAAACTATGCTAGAATAAATACAGCATATCTCAAAAGAGTGAGGCCAAAGTTTACTTAAAAGAATGAAACTACAAAAATAAATGGGCGAAGCCCTAACGTTATTAATTGATAAGATCAACATACATGGAACTAAGGTTTTCGACATCTTTCCTAAAATTAACTGAAGCAACCGTCTTTTGTATGAAACACATTTCCAAGAAATTACGTCTAAGTCTGATACGTTCAAAATCCAAAACCTCAATTTCGTCAAAATCAAAGGTGTGATCCATCTGTTCAGTATGTACGCAAAGGGCGGTAGAGGCGCGATTAAGTCTAAGGTCGCTTTGGTGGTTGGAAATGCGACTTGGAAGTCTCTGACCAGTCTGGCCTATGTAGCACCCTTCAACTGTCTTCCAAATATGTAAATATTGTAAAGAAGTGCATTATTGCGTACAATGTGATGGGTTGCAACATGTCCCTCAAGATTCATCTCCTCGTCTCACATCTCGACTTCTTTCCCGAGAACCTAGCTTCTGTCAGTGATGAACGTGGCGAACATTTTCATCAGGACATCTTGGTGATGAAGTCAGCCTATCAGGGTCGATGGAGTGGAACAATGTTGGTTGACTACTGCTGGATGCTTCAGCACCATATGCCAAATGCTCAGCACAAACGCAGGTCTACAACCAAGAAATTCAAACCAAACTTTAAATTAAGGAACTTTATGTTATAGGTACCTATGTATTTTATATGTGTATTATACCTTACACTAAATGAGGCTATATAGTTTATTTTAATTACTACTCTATTCAGCAATATGTGCTCTACTGTAACTTGTCTGAGAGTTATTTGCCTTGATACAATGTTAAACATATATAAATGGTTACTGTCAGATATTTCAAAAACGGTTTGGCTATTTTAATTGAGCATGTCTCAATTGAAGTTTTTTTTGTTTATCAGTGTTATTTAATCCCCGTCCTATATACTTCTACACTTCTTCAACGAAAATATGACTAAACGGAATCATAGCATTATTTCACTCACAAACATTCAACATAAAGGTGACGTGTGTCAAGATTGGAGAGTGATCATTTTCAATACGAGCATAATCAGATATATCTTTATATAAAATTATCGACTTCGTAACCACAGTTTCTACAGTTGTGTGTTGATCGTTTAGCGCTTTGTGGGTGCAATAGTGCTGTTGGTGTCTTCTATGCCTAAAGATCCAGAGACATATGCAGAGCAAGCAAGGTTTTGCAGCTATACTATTATTGTGAAACCACTTCTTATGTAAATAGTTGTTACAAGTATGTTCCTTATAGCATAATACGTCTAATACGCTTCATAAATCAAACACATCAAGTACAAATTGTGCCATCAATAATGGGTTGAATGTGGAATGTATGCATGTTTTGAAGAGCTGATAGATTCCTAATCTGTAGGTGTTCATTTATTTGATAGCCAGAATGTAAGAATGGTTACAAACAAATTGAGAGCTAAGTTAAAGGAAGAGAAATACAGAATTAAAAATAAAATGTAAATATTCTCGTTTAAAGCTCTACTTTTATTAAGCCTTTTCACTATAAATGTCCAAAACATTTAAATTCTTAAATTCTACTTAGCGAACGACGTTGAAGTTAATAAAAGAGTGCTGAAATAGTGGAAACCAATTACACGTGAAAGCCGCGCTTTCCGTCAATAATTCAGTGGGCATTCCGCGAAGCAAATCGATGTTACAATTTCGGCTGGGCGCCCTTATGCATTATGCACGCCTAAATTGTACAATTTCCAGGAAGGGGGCGGTCAGTACCCAATAGCCGCCGCCTTATACGTAGACAAACTAGAGGGCATTACGTACGACAAAGTTGCATGTCGGAATTGCCAAGTATAGAGCCTTGATGCCAGGCACGGTATCATTTCATTTGTATTTACCCCAACGGATAATGGGTTGATTTATCATTCAATTTATTTCTGTGTTGTTTTTTTTTCAGTCTCACGCTTGATATTGACTCCTAACGACACATTGTAGATTGGAAGAGGAAAGGGGGTTTCTACGAATTCCAAGTAATAATTTCTTAGAAAGGGGATTGCAGTTCCTTTGTTGCGAATTTGCTTAATTTTTAATGGGAAAATCATAAGTTCGCAACGGATTAAATGTCAGTCTTTACTGGGTTCTTCTTGTCGTAGACATGCTCGATTCCCGGAAGCGATTTAATAGCGCTTAATGATAGGTTGATTCGGTAACGCACTGATCTATGGATTGATAGATTGACGAGAAAATGCGCAGCTTAAGTGAGGGAGTATTTCATGAGAATAAGTAAGTCTAAGATATCACAAAAAGTGAACAATATAGGATCGAATATGATACTAGACAAAAAGGTTTAACTGTGGCGTGTTCGTCCGCGTCTAATGGAATTCTTTGTATTAGGCAGCAATTGAGGATAATTAATAATTGATACATTTTTGCGAAAAAGATTCATACACATCGGAGTAGACTAATAGAGAAAAGTTTAGTTATTGCGAGTACGTCCACAAGTGTTAAACATAACAAAATGCCTAGAGTTCGAAGGCGTCAAAATTGTCACCATTTCAGTGACTTTGAGAGGGGTAGAATTGTTGCCTATCAAGATGTTGGTTTGTCCTATCACGAAATTGATCGTCGTGTTATTGGACTGCAATGACGGTAATGTGTGTGTGTTGTGTCTGGACTAAAGAAAGTAGAGGAACACGAAGGAGACCAACTAGTCAACCGAAGCGTATAACAGAGCCTCAAGATAGGCGCTTCAGACAACTAGCTCTACGAGACCGTTTTGCTACAACGCATCAAATAGCTGACCCATGGTTTGGAGAAGAAGGTAGACTTGTTACTATGCGTACACTATATCGCCTCATCGAGTCTTTGGACTATTTTCATACCGTCCACGATTAGTGCTTCCTTTGACTGCGAACCACTAGTTTTCATCCCCATTGGAAAAGTTTTCTTATTCGCTAAAGAGTTTTATCCTCAGGTGCAGTCAGCCTTATTCATATCTTAGTTCAAGCTCATATCTCAACAACATTTAGTGTATGAAACTGGCAGTTTCATTAGCTAACATTTTTGGACGTAGGCAATGCTTTTGTAACACAAAATTCGATATTTTGCTTAAGTATTGTTATCAATTATATATTTTTTCTCGGCTGGTTTGAGGCAATGATTTATTATCGTATTGACTTGGAGCAAAAGTAGTAATGTATCAAGACTATTGATATATTTTAATCAATTAAGAACTAAATCTTAGTAAAAAAAACTTACTAAAACGATTTTGCACCGTCTTTAGCCCTTACGAAAAACGACTTTGATAAAACATTATTTTTTTTCTTACACTAAAATCTTTTTAAACTTTCTTCAATTAAGAGAAGAGATGATAGAGTGAGGATGTTAAACTGTTTGCTGACATACAACGTCATGTTTTTTAGCGTTCTTTCTCAGACCGGTTAGTAACTTAAGATAAGAATCTCTTCTTTTTTGGTGAATAATGACGATTCACCTCATGGAATACTGTTTGGTATATAGATCGTAAAGTTGAACTTACGTTTCAGTCATGGTCACAAGATGTGTAAAAAAAATTAAGAATTTTATTTAGATTGGTCATAATGCCTTCATTCTTACTCGTTGGTGTTTAGCTTTCAAGCATTTAGCAATCCATTTGACACATTTTTTTGTGTCTAAATCGAATCGAAGTGCACTATATATTGGAGCAGGTCGTATAAAATCTTTAACATTTCAGCTATACGTTGCAAGCCCTGGGGGCCTACAGGTTAAAATGTAGTGGATGCAAGGGCCTCACTGGTCGAACCGGTGACCATACGGGCATCTTCACCTACATCGAAAACACGGCGCCACTGTCCGTTAGGCCGGACAGGATCCCGCCCATCTTTAGTTTCACTAGAAACTACAAAGTAGTTATCCCCACCAGGGAGACTGCTATAACCGACATCCGCAAACGCAAGCAAGAGCTTCAACGTTGGTTTGTAGATGCCTCCAAAACGCCAAATGGCACGGGCATTGGAATCTGGAGGGATGGGGAGCCGCATGGTGAATCTATCAGCCTGGGGTCCTCTCCTTCCGTCTTCCAGGCCGAAATTATAGCCATTCAGACGTGTGCGGAGACAATCTTAACCTCCTCGCATGGGAATGAATTGGTGGAAATTCTATCGGACAGCCAGGGTGCCCTCAAGGCCCTACAAGCTGTCAAGTTTGATTCCGAAGTAGTCCTGAACTGCCACAGGAAGCTGAAACAACTGGCCGAACGTCACAGCGTTACGCTGAGATGGGTGCCAGGCCACTCCGAGATCAGGGGGAACGAAATTGCCGACGAGTTAGCCAGAGCGGCCAGTGAACGACTACACATAGGTCCGGAACCGACGTGTGGGAGTTCCTATGGTTGTGTCAAGGCTTTCGTCAGAACTCAGCTCGCTGCCAGACACCGGTCCCACTGGAGGGGACTCTCTGGAATGAGACACTGCAAAATCCTGGGTGTTCACCCGTACCAGGACAGGCTCCGTAAAGCCGTCTCTATGAGCAGGCCCAGGTTAAGGATGCTTACAGGTATCCTGACTGGGCACTGCACACTGAACAAGCACCTGTTTCGCATGGGCTTAGCAAATTCTCCCCAGTGCAGAAGCTGCGGGGACGTGGAGGAAACTCCCGTGCATCTTCTTTCCGACTGCCCCGCATGGGACATGGAAAGGCGGTCGCGAGATTGGACGAACCCAAACTAGAGAAACTGACTCTCGACCAGTTCGCACACTTTTTCTCACAGGTGCAACTGGGATGGAGGGCCTAAACGATATGGGGGCACAATAGGTCTTTTTGGCCGAGTGGACGTACGGGATCACCCGCCCATGGGATAATTAAAAAAAAAAAATACGTTGCAGCCCAATTGGATCGTTTGGTAATATGTTTTTTTTTCTGACCTTGAAGTACTTATCTATGTTCCAAATATTTATTCAAGAAAAAATCTCTGAAAAATAGATCGTTTGGTTATACATATTATGCATAATTGGAATGAATTCAATTAATATATTGCCATAGGAATTTTCCATGCACAGTGAAATAATAGATCTTTGGTTAGTTCTTCCCAATCCTCATTGGCAGATTTCAGAAACGGAAGGCATCTAGACGGACAGGTAACGGAATTGACTGATAATCTAGTGTTGTAGTTAAGGTCTGGCACGAGTATAGGAATAAGCTAGCTAGGATATAAACAATAAAGTAAGTTGAAAGAAATACAGACAAGTAGTGAGCACTTCCTATCAAACGATTAGTAAGCGGGTCTACTCTTACAAAAATAGAGCTGCCTCTCTTGCTCATATATGTATATACAATCAGGTCCTTATCTACCGTTAGGTGTTGAGGTACGTCTTCCCTTTTCAGTTTTCCTTGATAAAGTTTCTCCAGTTTTTCCTGTTTTTGGATAGTGCTTCTGCTTGTCTCCATGTTATGTTTCTTTTTTTCAGTATTTCTCCTATTTCTCCATCCCATTCTTTTCTCGGTCTTCCTCTCCTTCTTTTACTAGGTTTCTTTGCTTCCCACACTCTTCTAACTTGTCTATCTTTACATAATCTATTTAGGTGACCCCACCATCTTACCTGCATCTTCTCTATATGTTTTCTTGCACTTACTAGTTGTAAGTTGTTTCTTATTGTTCCATTTCTGATTTTGTCTAGTAATGTTACATTTGATATTCTTCTTAAATACGTCATTTCTGCTGTTTGTATTTTTTTAAAATTTTTCTGTTCTTACCCACGATTCACATCCATATAGCATAGGGAGATTCTTTTATATACTGAAACTTTTGTTTTTTACTTATTTCTTTTTTTCCAATGAAGCCATTTTTCATACTATGGTAGAGTTTCTTTGTAGAGGATATTCTGCTGTTGATCTCAGATTCATAGTTTCCTTTTCCATCGATCAATGCTCCTAGATATTTGATATTGTCAACTTGTTCCACAGATTTTTCCTTTAACGTTGATGTTTATATTTTTCTTAGTATTCGATACTACAAGAGTTTTGGTCTTTTTTGTATTTATACTCATTCCCTTTTCCTTCTAGCGCTTTAATCCATATGTCGGTGTTGTATTGTAGCGATTCTTCACTGTTTGCAATCAATACTATATCGTCAGCAAAGACGCATTCGCTAATACATACATTATCCATCCTATTATATCCAGCAATTGTCTTTTTTGATTTAGCACTACATCCAATTATTATTTCGTTGAGGTACAAAATAAATAGTAGTGGACTAAGCACACCCCCTTGCCATACTCCTTTTATAGTAATGAATTTCTCTGTCTCTTCATTCAGGACCCTCTTGCCCATATTCACTGTAAATGTATTTTACCTTCACGGTAAGGAGTCGCAATATTAGGGCGTATACAACGAAATCGATCGCTCTGGTCATTTCTCATCTTTAACGGACAATATCGTTATTCACGACACAACCCAATTTTTCACCGTCGTATATGGTGGGCACTGATTGCCTAGTGTGTTAAGTATATATTTTTAGCACTTAACACCTTGGAATACTCAATCATCATCACTGTTTTATGACTATTTGCTACTGTAAGTCATCCATACTCACAATTACATTACAAATGTTTTCTGCCAAAATTTACTGTACAGTAATGCTTCAACATTTTGAAGTAAAACTAACATAATAACATTTCTAATAAGTCACTCATCATCTCTTTGTAAATTTAGATGTCGTTGCTTAATAAAGGCAGGTAGGAAGCTTATCGTCCATCACATTTAAAAATAAAATAATAAGAAACGCAACAAACAATAAATGCTTAACGTGTGTAATTGATTGATATTCAATAGTATTATTTGCTTATGAAGTATTTTATTTATTATAACAACAATTTTTATTTGAACTTCTTAAACGTCACTTCATTTCAAACAGCTTTATTTAGCTGAGAATCTCGCTGCAAGTTTAAACATCAAGAACCCTCCCGTTTGGGGGACAGGTAGACGAAAGTACAAATTGCATTCGTATCTGGCGATCTGGATTTTTTTCTCTTCATCTCGTCCTTCGTTAACCCATTTCACAAATGATTCCCACAATCATTAATGGATTTTTAACCCTTTCCACGCTCGCACACATCTGTTGATATGTCGGGGTTGGTGATTCTCTCTCTCGTCTTCTGTACATACCATTTCCGGACGTCCGTGAAACAATACATCCTTCAGAGATTTATTTACCGTTCGGTAATTTAAACTGTGACGGTGGTAGTCATTCAACGTGTTCCGGCCGGTATAGTTCATTTTTTATAAGCGCATGTTAGAATGTTGGAGTAGATATGAATCGTATGTTAGTACATATAGTATGCTTGCGTAATAGGATTGGCGGGAAGGGGGGTTAACATTAGTAGAATGGGCAGCAATAGACGTAATGCAATTTAGAGAGTTTGGAAATATTTGCTGAGAGAGTAAAATTTTATTAACGATCGTTATAGAAAACAATAGTTTTCGGCATGAAAGACAAAAGCCAAAACGGAGACCCAACCCTTCGCCTAGTCAGTCGACCATCGCCAAAATCCCAATTTATATGCCAATGTAATCGCACATCGACACGGCGAAACGTGAAAAGAGCGGAAGTCGAAACTATAAAAATGACTGGCTGCACTTCCTCCATCGTACAAACGGAATTAAAATTTTATCATGTGCGATGTGTGTGGCTATTGCTTTCTTTTTTTAATTATACGCATATTCGCCGGTACAGGAGTGGAGCGGTCTTTAGGCGTCGTCCCGCGTTTCCCATGTTCTGGTGAGTAGTTTTTGAGGGTGGCAAAGCAGAAATGACGGTTAGCGATATGCATTTTCACCTTCATAACGGATGTTGTTTGACTTCGCTTGCGAATGGGTTTATAGGTTTTATTTATATTTTATATTTTTTAGTCTGGGTAGCACTTATTTCTTCACGAATAACAGAGAAAGTGTTATTAAAGGGAAGTAGATTCTATGTTACCACACTGTTTATAATTGTAACAGCTAAAATTTTGCAAAAATAGCGTAAACCTTTAATTTATTTTAAGAGCCATATAAGGGTCTAAATATTTAAATTGGGAACAGATTGTTAAGTAAAGCAGTTGGAGGCAATAAACATAAAAATAGTTAGGTTAGTAGTAATAGTAATAATTTGAGTCAAAGTCGCTATAAGTCACACGTTAAACAGATACAAGGTGTTGAACAATTTTGAATAATTAATGAAACGTACGGCACGGGACTATAAACCATATATTTTGCCATAAGGGCAGAGATACTCCAGAGATATTTAAAAAGTTGTTGTGAGTTCTCTAGTGCGTCGATCAGATTGTTATGTACCTAAAGATGAATTAATATCTAAAGATATGCCGAAAACTAGTGCCAAAATTCTCTCTCTGGGAAAGATTTTTAGAAGTATAGTAATGGATTTATGTTCTTAAAAAGAAGCATGGAGTTTTCTTTTATTATGTATAGTTTTGGATTCTGATTTGGCTTGCAAATCTTCTGGTAATATATTGCAAATGAGCGTAGTATGTTAGAGAAGCACTATACTTTTCTGTAGGAGTAGTGCTTGAAACTCCTGTATAAGTTTCCAAAGGTCTAGCGTTTAATTTAGCATTTTCTGCAATTCTAACCATTATCTCTTCTTCTTTTTCGACTCTTACAGTTTTAGGTCTTTTACCAAGGTTTTTAAACAACTCTGGCTTAAAATAACTATTAGTTATCCGGCACCATGTATGTAATATATACAGGGTGTTCTTTGAGGTAACCGGCAAGATTATATCATGTGTTCCAGAGATAATTATGATCAAAAAGTTCATACACACCATAGGTCTCTTTCGTTTTCGAGATATCGATAAAAGAAGAAAGATTTACCAATAGACATTTTGTTCAGAACCTACATAATAACAGAAAAACTAATACATATTGTAATAATTGCTCGAATTGTTCCTCTGCTAGTTGAGTGTAGGCTTTCACGACCGTATTCCATAGTAGATATGTTTTTTCGGATCTTTCAGGAAACAGAATAGTTACGCGACAAGACCCGAAGAAACATATCTACTATGTTCCTCTGTTAGTCTTTGAGCCATGTTTTGTTGCCAGTTAATATCTGCCAGTTCATTCCGCAAAGAATTCACTGCATCAACTATTTTTGCTATCAATTCATCTCGTATGTCTGGCTTACCATTTTTATAAACACGAGATTTAAGGCAAATCCAAAAGAAAAAGTTAGGGCCTCCTCTTGCTATCCACCGTCCAGGAAAAGTTTGTTGTGTAAGTTATTCTCCAAAAATTGAGATAATTATTTGCCGTAAGACATTCTTCAATAAAATGCGGTCCAATCATGTGATTATTTAACAGCTCATATCATACATTCACAGAGAAATTATTTTGGTTATTGCCCACAATTACATTATGTGGGTTTTGATGAGCCCAATCGTGAGAATTTCTGGTATTGTTTATACCATCTGGAATAAATTGTGACTCGTCTGTAAAAAGAAAACGCGAAATAAGTTCAAAATTACTAGGCAACCTACGGCAAAAATTGCACGCGATTGACCGAGTTCCCTGATAGTAAATGATGGTAAGGATAAAGTCCGTTAAGATGTAAAATTTGCCAAACCTGAGTATGGTGAACACCGATCACTTGACAAATTCTGCGTATACTTGTGGATGAGTTATTCCCAGCGTCATTTAGGACTACATTAGCTTGCTGAGCATTATGAAAATTTTGTTTGGACGCTTCAATTTAAAGAAGATCCCGTCTCTCTCAAATGCTGAAATACATAAAAAAATGTCGTATGGTGAGACACTACACCATTTGGGAAGCGTTGACGGTATTCTTCTCCTGCAGCTCGTCCGCTTCCATTACAAAATCCATACCCAAACACCATGTCAGCGTATTCCGCGTTGGTATATGTTTTAGGCACGGTTGCTGGGTATTTAAATGTTAGTTTTGCAATTTTACTTATGAAAAATGTCAATGCACAGTACCTTATTAACCAACAAATTAATTTAAATAAAATTTATTACAAATTATCGCTGCGCTAGTCGTTTATTTCTTTTCTGCTTGTAAAATGCTATTTCATATACATACATATACCGGTTCCGGCAGGTTTCTATGGTCACCCGATTTCCGATATTGCACGAGCTCGTGAAGTTACTACAGATTGTCGCGATATACTGTGAGCAGTCTGCAGTATCTATTCACTATAACTAACTGTAACTAACTATAAAACATTATTTATCATACTTGCAAACGTTAAATATCCGTCCAAGAGGCATATGATGATGAAGTGGCTGAAAGGAACGCCCGCACATCGTACGCGCCTATCTCCCAATTACTTGCCGCGCTTGTTCGTGCAATGTCAGGTGACAATAGGAGCCCGCCGGTACCTGTATACAAATAGCGTTAGCGTAAGTACATTTTTATTTTTCTCGATATCTCGAAGATGAAGATGAATTGACCTATGGTGTATATGAACTTTTTTGATCAAAATCAGCTCTAGAACACATGATAGAATTTTGTCGGTTGCCTCTGGGAACACCCTGTATATTATACATATACGCTCTTAGAAATGTAAACTTATGCATTATTCTCCTTCTGAGTAATTTGAAGAGGCTGGTGACACGCATTATTGCATAAATTAATATACGACTTAAACAAATAGACCCAAGTCCAGTGACAAATTCTGAGCATCGATGGTAAGGTTGTAAGTGAACTTTTTATTTTTTACATGATAGATCAGTTATTGAAACCTAATCTCTTCGGATTGTTTAACACTCAACGCTTAAACAAATAATCACAAATAACAATTTGATGCTTGATGATGTGTATGGATTCCTGGAACTAATATGATTTTCAATAGTCTAGAATTTCTGCAATCGGTTTTAAGATTCCCAAAATTAAGATATTGTAACAAAGTTTATTCCAAGTCAAGCAAATTTGTTAGGAAGTAACGATTCGTTTAAAAGCGTGTCTAGGCAATTCCAGTGCACTAAGCGTTCTTGGCAAATCATTTTGCACTTAAGATGACAGTTTGATAGTTCTCATGTAAGCTATCAATAAAATTGTTACAAATATACACTATATCACGTAACAATTCCAAATCTGATACAAACAATAAGATGTTCTTTAGAACGATTAATGTACTTACATATTATTTTGTAAAATAAAAGTGTGGCATATGCGACTACACAATCTACATACTATAATGCATCTAGCACAGAGGAAAGTACATCTTAGTACCTAAAGCTTATTTTTGTCAGTCTACTGTTGCTTAAAACGGTTGGATAACAGTTTTCACTTTCGAATGCTACATTAATTGTACCAGATCTCAGCATGCTTGGATTATACGAGATTACTTTACGCTAGGTTTTCAGTATGCTCTAGATATTTCAGCATTTTATTAAGTAATAAAATAGATAAAACTGACAAATCTTATGTGGCTTCTCGTTTACAGCTGACATATTATTAACAAAGTCACTTCAATCTTTTTAACTCTTGAAGGCAACCCTAATGACACTTAACTGATCGGGTGTCATTTGATTAAGTATTTATCAATCGGGTATCTGACCATATTTAGATAAATTGAGTTATATTCCACATTTTTGTCTATAGCTAAAACTGATCTACTTCTGATCATAGAAGAGGCCTGCTTGGGTTGAACTAGACAAGCTCAAACGTCAAAGAGCTCCAGAATCGGAGAATTTCTTTGACGTTTTCTCGACTAAATGAATGTGCTTCTTCCTAATATCATAGTTGTGGACTGCAAGTTGTTTGAGGAAAATTATTAAAGGGGCCTGATAAAATCTTTCGTTGTATTGAGCTGAACACATTGAAATTATGATATGTAAGAATGAAAAGCGAGAAACAGAAAAAGGAATTTCGCTCATCAACACATATTTGGAGTTAAGTAAACTTTAATCTTTCACGTGGAAGGCCAATCACAAATATGGTTCAGTTCTCACTATAGTCTTTGACAAATTGATAACGTGTATGCTCTGCACCAATTAAATTTCGAGTAAGATTGTTTGTAACATTATAGATTATAACAGATTATAACAGCTTTAACGCCAGAAGGAATGAAGAATGGTAGCTGAAACAAAGTTGATTCAAATTATCTGTTACTCAAACATGAGGTTACAATCTTAAAGACATTTGGATTTATTTTGTCATACCCTTCCAATATCTTGGAAATGTAGATGTAGGCGTTAGGTAATTTGGAAAACTTGGACTGAAACTTAAAGAATTAAGAGAGGTATATGCAGATGATATGGTGTCAATTTGAAAAGTAAGCGATTCACCAGGTTAATAATAAAAAAAGAGGTGAGTATTATTGATTAATTCAATTTGTTCAATAATTTAGCCGCTCACTGTATACATGCTTCTATATAAGAGACACATCCATCTGAACGCTTAATATCTCTGTGCATGAATAACTTAATAGGCATGTGTTAAATTTTCTCCAACCAACGAAGTACCCATTAACTACACGCTAGATCGTGTAGGAAACCGTTTCCATCGCCGAACAGAACGTCTACGTCTAAAATCTCGTGTAAATACACGTTAAAAATTTATTGTTTGCTTTATGATTAAGATTCTTGTTGTTGAAGTTCCATAGCTCCCCACAGCAAGAAACGGCCAATACAGAACGCTTACGTTTAGAATAGAATTTCATCCACGTATTACGTGTCTAAATGTATGTCCACGTTGTGTGAAGGTATGGAGACGAATGTGTGTGTTCTCTTAGGAGAGATAACTTCATAAAATTAGTGGTTCCGTTATGTCAGCCGAAGAAAATCACCTTGTGATTTACATATTAGAAGAGAATCAAACTGAGTCGTATAAAATTCCTTCGAGAAACGATTGGTTTATATTTTTGTTACACCTGCCGATATGATGAAATATTAAGTGAGTACGAAGCCAGAATTTTGCACTATTAAACATCAATTCAATCAGGCTACACAGCAGGGAACTCACCGCGGAAGAACGACGATGCTCCGCTATCTAAAAAAAATCTGATATTAAATTTTCAAAGGTCGTTAAATCACCGATTCATTGATAATAACAGTCGGCCACGTATTGAACACGTACTTCCTGTATCGCGATATTTCTGACGTAAATAGTAAACAAATATTTATGATGACTAGAGTGGTATAAAAAGTTTGCCATATTAACAACATAAATTCTGGGCAGACTTCTTGTTTGAATAAAGAGGAGATAACCCTGATGTTGTACACTAAATTTGTCGTTTAGTTCAAAAGTGGGATTATTGTTTATGAAATTATACAAAAGTGAGTTTATTGATTAAAGGAATACAAATGTCTGTACATACAGCGGTGGGAAAAAGTATGGAAACACTTAAATATCTTAAGCAGTTTTGAAGAAATTCCTACCAAATTGGGCATTTGCATATTATCCATTATTTTGCATAAAATGAAGATATCAGAATTATAATACAACTTCCGGTTAAACCGGAAGTTGCATTCAACTTTCAAATTTTAAATGGAGCACCCTGTATATTGTGTTAAAAACGAATAGGCCATTTAATTACAAATGCAAAAATGTATAATTGTGTGCATTTATTATGATTATACATAAAGATATTACGTACAATAAAAGATTAGAAGCCGTTGTTGGTACTCGTAATTGAGATCTTAGTGGTCTAAGAAAACAAAAGTAGAGCTCTGATACTGGGGATCACATTAGACCGGGAAGGTGGCGGTGAAAGAGGTCCGTAGGGCCACCCCTAACCTAATCTAATCTAATCTACCGTGAATAAACTTTTAAAACACCAAATGAAGTCTATAGGATGTTGAATATCGAACAGTATAGAACAATTATAGAATTTACTATTTTCGGTAAATCGTTTTTGTTGTATTAATAGTATATTACATCCAGTAACGGGACTCTACATATCCATATATGTATTATATACCTGTAATCTAGCACAGGAGGAGGTACCCCTAATCAAACCAAAAGCAAATAAAAACAAAAAAAACCATGACAAAGACGGATCGCAGAAACAGTTAGGTATCGATTCACTTGATTCCTAGTTTTTTATATGTTTGTTAAGAAAAACTGACATAGACCGCATCTTCGCCAAAGGTGGCCAATTAAGAAGTTCCCGTTGCTGAATTTACCTGAATTATACATTTAAGAGGGTCGATAATGGCCCTCGAAGGATCAGACAATCTCTGCAAACCCTTTCACAATCCACGATAGTCATTAAATACACACACACACACACACACACATAGGTATTCATATAGATATATACAAGAAAGCAGAAAATGGGACACATCCCAAAAAAAGGGTTATGGGAAAACAAAGCACCTGCGAACCGTCCTACATATTTTTTTGCTCACCTTCTGTTATACGTTGTCTAGAAATCTGCCATATGCTTTTTTATATATTTTTTCAATTATGTGAGTCGCCCATCAGATGAACGAGTTGGCCTAATAAATTAGTTGCTCTGCACAAAATTTCGTAACATCCTAACGGTACTTGATACACCAGGTCGTTATCTTTCTTTCTGTTTTCGGCTCTGTCTTTCTTTGTCCAGTTTTAAAGTGTTCGAATATATTCTCTTAAGTAGCAGATAAATATTGCTCAGAAGATAATAAATTTTATTTAACCGAATTAAGAGTAAAGCGGTCGGCATCTTAGAGATTTAAATAGAGTTCGTCGTTTGTCGAGGCATTGTATTTCGAATGGATAAAGGGCGTAAGTATTTCGTTACCTCGCTGTTCCCCGAATATTAATTGCTTCTAGGCATCGATTGTTCTCTACAGTTTTATATTTACTTGACCATTATAGTGTACCTGACGTATTACATGTCTCTGAATAATAAATATCTGATTAATTATTTAGAATACTTAATTATGTTATTGTATTAATTGATTTAATAATTTGGGTTTTGTTTGTGTGTGTAGGTGGAATAATTAGGGAAAGTGAAACAGTAAATTTGATTTTTTGTCGTGTTTGCTTTTCTTTATTTTCGATTTTTATTAAATATTTAAACGGACAAGGATTGTCTGTAGATTAAATTCTCTTTTTATTCTATATGTTTAAAGCGTTTTTTGGGTTTGATCGCTGATATATTAAATTTTGATGAAAGCATGTTTGATTACACAGAATAACATGGTATATGTTGAAATGTTACCTAGATTGTTTCTAAGTTTGTAGGGCAATCATCTGTGTCTATAAGCTTTGACCATCTTATTAAAATGATATCTTAAGGAAACATATCTAGATATAATTTTTTCTTTCACTTGCTTAGCTTACGTACCATCCTTTATCTATTTTGTGGGAAGATAATCGATTTATTCATTTAAGTTTGTGTATGTAGTATGTTTTCCAGAGGGAGTGACATTGTTTCCCCGTTCATTGTTGGTTCTCATTTTTGATTTGGCTTTTGAAAACCCCAAAATAAAATGTACATTGGCTTCTTAGGGTGTTCTGGAATCGAGGTGCATAATATTAGTTCCACATTCCCAAGCCAGTTTAAAGCAAGTGTATACCTTTAGATTAGATTAGATTAGATTAGGGGTAGTATTACGGGCCTCTTTCACCGCGACCTTCCCGATCTATTGTGATATCCAATAATCCTAGAAGGCGCCCTCTAACTTTTCCCTCTTTATGGGACTTGAGAGCGGCTCCTGTATGTAACTCTGTGCTGTGGGATACTCTGTGCCCAACATTAGAAACCTTGTCCTTGCCAGGTCTTTCCAGTGGCACAGTATATGGACTGGGGTTTCTTCCTCATCCTTGGAATCTGCATATAGCATCTTCCGCCAGGCCTATGTTGTACATATACATATTTAGTCTACAGAGACCTGTCAACAAACCTACCATCATTTTGACGGTTTTCCTGTCTTTATCCAGCAGATCTCTAGTAAATTCAGGCCTCTGTTCTTTTAGGAACTCCTTTGCCTGTCTTTGTCCAGGTGATCTTTGCCACCATTCCCTGGACTTATTATGTATCCATTCCTTGATAGACTCTCTGATTTGTGATTTGGTGGTACCGAAGGATGCGCCAGGCCCGACGAATTGCCTCGACGACCCTTGTCTAGCCAGATCGTTTGCCGCCTCATTTCCCTTCGCGCCCTCGTGGCTGGGAACCCAGGCCAAAAAATTAGTTTCTTTTGGGAACCCACCTCGTTTAAGTCGTTAACGCAGTCCCAAACCAGTTTGGAGTCTACACTTGCTGAACTAATCGCTTTAAGTGTTGCTTGGCTGTCTTACAAGATAGTGACGCTTTTACCGAACTTGGTCCATCTTTTCACTTCTGTAACGCAATGGTAAATTGCTGCTACCTCAGCTTGAAAGACCGTTGTGTTCTTGTTGAAGCTTATTCCTCCGTATATGCCGGCTCCTACGCTATGTTCCGTTTTGGAGCCGTCTGTATACCAGTTCGAGTCCAGTGTAAATCTTTACTGGCGCGCCAGTATATTTGTGGTGTATAAATGTCAAAAAGTTCTTCTAACTTTTCCATGCGCCACTGAAAAGTGGCGAGCATAAAAAAGTATTCATTGCAACGGGTAAACATCAATTTGCAGACTCTTTCGCCAGTTTCCAGCACCAGGTATTACATTTGTGTATGTTTTTCATGTTTAATATTAAATGAGCAAAAAGTAGAGGTAGGATCTTCTTTTGAAAGTTCTATATATTAGGAGCGTATCGGACGTACCCAAATTTTGTCTCTGAGCTATCCATTTTCTAACCTATATTCGGCCCTTCCTTCTATATTTATTTATTTATTTATTTATTACTGGTGTCAAAATTTATTATTTTTCTACTACAATATGTAAAGGTTTACTGCGGCGAAAAAACTGGTGCTGGTACTGGCGCCACTAAATTCATGTAAGCACGAACTGTTTAGTTGCAGTTTGCTTCTGTCATGCGTTGTTTCAGGGAATCTCAAACGCAAACATCTATGACGTATGATTTCCCCTAAAACGTCATTAGGAATTTGGAGAAATTGATCTTTGAACCATGAATAGCAGCTCCCACCTCTTTAATAACATTCGGACAGGTATAAGACAGGTATGGAAATTTGAGTCCATAGAAATTCAATTCTTTACAGCTTGGAAATATCAACTTAAATGGTCGTACATTCCTCATTTTGACAGAATAGTCTGTTAATTATCATCTACTTAGTTTATCTAACGATTTTACGTCTTTTGCAAGTTTGCTAGAAACTTCAAATACATATCAAATACATATAATACATGTTCTTTTTTAAACTGGAAAAATAATCTTAATCTTAAAGTTTTATGTCTTCTTTATACGTTTATTTACTTTATCTAGAGACTTAGACTTTACTGCAGACTTGAGCTACATTCAGAAAAGTGAATCGAACCAAATTGACGTCGAATTGTCATTTTGCTACTGTGCTCAGATACAACAAATAATGGAAAAAAATATCGAGCTTTTACAAATATTTTGTTTTATGGTAATGCAACATTTTGTAATAATGATACAATAGTGAAGACATCTTTTTAATATTTGAAACTATTTTTTTCTGCTTGATTTGTTTATTTAATTCTTTTGATTTAAAATTATTTTATTACATTTTCTGTATTCTAGCACTACAATCTTATACTAACCTGGTTATTTCCAAAGTTAGCCTTTATTTGCTTATCAATTATAAAAGTTGGCTACAGGAAGTTGTGTTTTAGATAGAAATGTACTATCGAGGGCTAAAGTAATGAATCAGACTTCAAGCGATATGGTCTTCCGCAGGTATTAATTTATATATTTTTTTATATTTACGCAATCATAAAATAATGAATTTAGTTTTAATTTATTAAAACATAGGTATAATAAATGTATTTTTCTAACCATTATGTTCATAGATAAGCACAGTTCAGATATTTTTCTACTTTTAGGTCAATTCAAACACTATTAATTCGATTAAAGATTATTTATTCCAGAATCTTTATAGTTTATTGAGTATTCGTTACAACTTTGTCAGTGGGTGAAATTGACATTTAATTCGTGTCAAATAATTATAATCTATTTCTGCTTTTACTACTATTTCTATTTTTATAATTGGATATTATATTTACTAACTTGTTCCGCAATATGTTTTGTGTATGTGATTCTACTGAATTTTGAATAATATACTCTAAATTACAAATTAATTCGTCTAATGAAATATTATTATTTACTAAAAATTTTGAGTCTAAAGTTTTTGATTATAAAATTATAATTAATTTAGTTCAGAATTGTTAATTGTTATGTTGTATGTTTTGTGTAATAATCCCCTTAAATTCTTACTCTTTGAAATTACTGTAAGTGCAGTAATTATTGGAACGATTAAAACTTCTTAAAAGAACTAATGGTATAAATGTATATATGTATATTGTATATCTTTAAGACATATTGTATAGTTTGTGTTGTTTGAATTAAAACATTAAGCGAATGCTAAGAAAATAATATTAAAGTTTCTAGTTTTATAATTTTGGTAATAATTATTTAAACAATATTTTGCACGATAAAATAATGACTATTTTATCGTAAACTTTTTTTATTTTATTAATTTATCTACGTTCTACCTGAATTCAGTATCATCATATTTATTTCCAATATATTCGCAAGGTTAAAATTCTTTTAAATACTCGCTACCCTTAAGCCTGCGGCTATACGGCTTATTGCAGTTGCCCAGTCATGTTTACGTTAATAACAATTCAGAACGGAAAGTCCACAGTTGTCGTATTTTATTGCAGTTTGATGCATTTCTTTTGCCCTCGGTAGTACATTTCTGTAATATGAAAACGGATAGATTTAGAACCCTGTATATTCTACGGCTAAAAATAATTCGCCGTCTTAAACAATTTATTAAATAAAGCAAATTTTAAATATTTTTTTATTATTTTTTTTAAGAGCATTACTTTTTACTCTCTCGAATTTACAATTTACGATTTTGTAATGTACAGAATTGGTTATAATATTATTAACAAACGCCCATATTAACAATTTCTAAACAAATCAAACATATGTGCGAACTAACTGTACAGCTGCTTAGAAATCAAACATTCCAAACCTACGAAATACTTTACATTATGCAAAAATTTTAAACGGTACACCGGCATAACACCATCACAAATTACAAAATGCGTGACATTCTCGTTCCTATGTGATTTTCCTAAGCGTTAATTACGAAAATTTTTAACAGTTCAGATTGCTATCGCTTATTGGATATTTTTAAATTCGCATTATAATTCGACCAACCTTGAACCTGTTCGTATCTTTGTATACAATCACTTTTAAAAGTTATTGGGTCATTGAAATGCGTTTGTTTCTCACTTTATTTTTAATTATTGCCCGCAACGTTGCGTTGCTGATATAACTTTAGCACATAACACTAGACATTTCTCCATATTTTTTGTTGCGGTTGAAAATCGACCTGTTACTAGTGTAAACGACCCAGTTAATAATAATTTTCGCTGATAGTTTTTTTCCTACTGTAGGCGGGGAACGTAAAGGTTGGATAGAGCGGTTTCGGGCAACGATTTATTAAGAAACTTTCTACACGTAGTAGTTATTGCAAATATTGCGCTGATTTTACATTTGGATAGACGTTTTAGAATGTAAAATTTGACGTAAATAGACCTAACATTAGTTACAAATTGACGAAATTGCCACAACGAATAATTTAGTTCATATTTTTGATTCTGCTGTTGGCTATACATACATATATAGAGAGAAATTTTAAACTGTTCATATTTCTAGTAGGCTTTCGGGTTTCTATCTTCATAACGATGTTAGTAGTATTTAATACACTTACAATTAGTTAGATTGGCGTGAAACTACGAGATACATAGGTGTGGCTTCATTTTCTTGTTTTTTTTGTTTGCATTTGTATTCACAAAAAGGTTTAGTGTTACTTAATTATAGAGTAAACTGTAATAAATATGCTAGAAGGTGCTCTACAGAGGATTAGGTGTAACAAAGTTGTATGATTAGTATTAAATCGCTACCTAGATCTACACTACTGCAATTAAAAAATTTAAAGGATATATTACTGTATAAAGGAAGTTGAAATAAATTTCCATACATGGATAGAAAATAAATACAGAGCAAAAAATGGAGCTGCTGTGATAAAACTTCTGTTGGCCGGCTATAAATCACGCACCATTCTATTATTAAAATTAACTTTTATAATGGAACAATTAATCAGTATGATGTATACAAAACCTCTTCTACACTGATTCGCTCGTAATTAGCGACATAAGGAAATAAAACCTATGAAGCAAGCTTCTACATAAATAAATTCGTAATTTATGTCTCGGCCGCGAACCAGCGGGACACGAAGTTTCATTTCATGGTCGGGATCGTCGTATAAAGGTCTCCCTCGTTCCACCGAAAGGCTTTCGGTTGTAAACCGATGGGCGCAGAATACTCTTCATTTTATACGTACAGATATAGAGGTGGCTGAATGGCCACAGAAAATGTAATTATTTCTCGCAGGTGCATCGCCGCGCGCTTTAGCTTTGCACCCTTCGCCTTCGTCTTGCTTCTTTTTCCAGAGTTGCTACTCCGCACACAAACCTGCCCCAGAGCTTGATCCTCTCTCACCTGTGTGGAAAGAGAAAAAACGAATAAAATGCGTCTTGCCGGACCGCCACCGGTTTTCGAATGGGACAATGCTGTGAAAAGGAAGAAAAAAATATAGCCATACGCACCTATGAGGACGCTGACCAAAAAAATATACTGATGGCCGTAAACTCCATTCGAATTCATATGTAGATGTGTGAGCAAAGGTATTCCGATACTTAAAGTTTATAATGTCCTGAGAATTTCGACTTTTATCTGGAGAGAAAATCGTCGCTCGGTTGAGTCGTCTTCAATAAATTTCCGATTGGGTATCGTAAAGATGAGCATATGGCGTATACCTATACTAACATGTGCATATCTGCTGCATATATGGTTTTGGTTTGGGTAATATTAAATCGTAAAACACAAATTCTTTACTGAAATGTGTATCGGCATCAACTCTTTAAGACTGCAAAATCTATATCTTGTATTAATGTAACAGTAAAAATAATCTGAAATTAGTTCGTTTTAACCGCATTCATGATTTGTGCAATTTCCATAAATTATTTGATTAAATTATGAATGATTATGTATTTTGCTAGTTTAAAATCATGTGGATGAAAATTTGTTGGAAGTTTGTGCTTCCAGCGCAAAACTAGTCATCTCAAATATGAACGTAGACATGGAAGTAGCAAATATCTGTATATGCTTGTACTAACATATGAACACACAGGTCTCTTGATCTAGCGGACTGAAATATCGCAATGCACTCAGGTAGCAAACAAAAAGACGAGGAGGAAACCTTCCATTTTTGTGTAAAAGTCAAATTAAGAATATTTAACACTGGGAGGCGACCTACATTAACCAGAAATCAAAAGGTGAGATTTTATGTTCAAAGATCATACAGTTGCCCTTGTCTAGGAAATATTGACAGTCTATAGGGAGAGATTCTAGCATTCGACATTTACTAAAGTGGAATGTTCAGATTTTTTCAGAAAAGAAATTCGAAAGCCGTAGCAGTTCAGAAATCTTGTGCAATTTTTTCTACTTTCTCTATGAGTAGTTTAATCTAAGACCACCAGATTTAGAGGGCCGCTACAACACTCATCACAAAAAAGAGACGATGATCTTAACTGGCCCCGTAGATATTAGACAATAGTAGATTATTAACATAATTAGTTGTCATCATGTTAAACACTGATATGTATCAGAGTAGGCATTTCTTTCTCACATGCTTATGGTTCGAATGCATCTCCAGTCAGAGGTTGACGGCTGTCCTGCTAGGATCATCAACATAATATCAATTCAATGCAGGTAAAGAGACTCTAGAAAACGGTAGCTTGGTGATACGAGCGTTATACAAAGTTAAATGAAGTTACATTGGCACCAGAACTACAGTCTTACGCAGTCGAATAAAGGAACAAATTCGTAGTATTGCGTGGGTTCAGAAAGACTTCGAAAAGGTCTGCCGGCAAATTTCAAAAACGACGGACAGTGACGTTGCAATTTTTATTATATGTATATAGAGGCTGACCCATTTTCGATCCTCACCATTGCGATCTCCGTTATTATTGAAGATAGACGGTAGGTTTAAATTTGGCAAAGTTGCTAAATTTTGTGGTTAATATGATCTCGAAAAGAAAGTAGATTTAGAACGAATGATGTTCGACCGAAATACAACAATAGCGAGTGCAATTATTTACAATTGTATCCTAAACGACCACAAACAGATCAAATTTAGTCGAATATGGTTCGTGGAGACCTGCGTTAAAATATCCTGAAACCGTACAAAGCAATGTTAGTCATAGTTTACTCCCTGGTGATAACTTAAGACAAATGGAATACTGTAAAATTGGTTACTGGGAAAATTAGAAAACAATTTCATAGCTACCTATCTAATTTAATCTCAAATCAAATTCTTCGTCAATTAACACACAATATCAAACTTTGTTTTCAACATATGACACATGCTTGAAATCAGAAAAAGAAAATTTTTCTAGCTGTGTTAAAATCTAATATGGCGCCCATAAGAAATAACAAAGCTGATGATGATCCAAAGAAAAGGAAACGTTGTATAAAAATTTTAACTACACCATTAGATAGAGGAGCAAAAGTGGCCTTGAGAATTTGTCTTTAGTTTTTCTCTGCAAGACCAATTAAAAGTGCTACAAGCAAAATAAGAAAATGAGAGATTTCAGTTTTTTTCAAATAACTCGAACGTCATTTCTTCTAAGTCTACTTTCTTTTCGGGATCATATTAACCACAACACTTTGCCAAATTTAAACCTACCGCGTATCTTCAATAATAAGCGAGATCGAAATGGTGAGGATCAAAAATGCATCAGCCTGTATACTTTCTGGTATTTGAAAATATCAGCAGTATCGAAAAGGTAGCAAATTGGAGCATCAAATTGGATGAATGAGACAGCCGAGAATGAAGAAAATAAAAAATAGAATTCGTGCTTACTATGCAAATGCGTTTGTAATAACTGATACGTCAACTATTTAAGTAATTTCTAACATACTTGAGAGCAGAGAAACAACTACAATTCAAGTAAATAACTACTCTGAACTAATCAGGCCTTAGGGAACCACCTAAATGCTTAAAGATAGCTTTCACACTATCAGAATCACTCTCTTGTGGATATTAGTGGAGGACGACTGGATAGCAAATTGTTAAGATTTTCAGCACAGAGTAGTAGAACTAGGAGTCTATTTATAGTAAGAAAAATATGAGGAGAATTGTTGGAGTAATAAGCGGTGAATGCCAATCGAAAAATAGTCAGATGTCAAAAGGATGTTGAAATACTTCTTCACGCTTTCTTGAGCATTGTGAAGTATTTAGTGACATGTACTTCCAAAAAATGAATTACGATGTTGATAACGGTTAAATCTGAACAAGTTGAAATTAGTTATCGATTCATAAAATATATATTAGTATTAGAAGATAATAAGATAAACCGATCATTTATAGTTGTAGAGTAAACGTCTCCTGAATTTTGTGCATGCATTGCGTCAGTATGTATTTTGATCTATTACTATTTAACACCTCATGATATAAAGTTATACATACATAAATATTATAATTGGTCAACACATTGCTGTTTATTTGATGAATTTGTGATAGCTCAAAAGTGTAATCATATTTACATACATATGTATATACATATATAATCGAAATGTCTGCGAGAAAGTGCTACAAAGTACAGGCATGATACAACACTCACACTATGCAAATCATATCAAATATATATGTATATTGGATATAAAGTTATCTCAATTTAACCCGATTCAAGCAGAATTCGAAATCTCAAAGCAAAACAGTCTACGTGACCAACCGATCAAAGAGCCACTTATGATCTCATTGAACTCTTGTACGTATTCGGAACGCGATATTTGCCATTGGCGATTATCATATGTTCAGGATCATATGCTAATCTCCACTCACCATGTACGGTTCGCTACCTGTCATTGAGCTCTGTTTAGTTGCTAAGGAATACACGAATCTCGGACAGTGACCTCCTCCGTTCATTAACATAAAATTTGTCAACTCTACGCGGCAGCGCGTAATATTTAGTATTCTGTTTGTTCATGGCAAATTGAAAGCAACCTTGTGTGTACGTTTGTGTTAGGAATAATGTTTTAATAGATGAAGCGATGTACTCACTTTAGATTAGAGCATACCCGCAGTGAAGTAATTTTTGCTGCTCTGTAGCAAATACGTTTGAGTATTTTATACGTGGTAATTCACGTAACAAAAATTTGAAATTAACTTATAAGGAATAAGTCTTCCTGGACTAACCGTATTAGTATTTTCTTTTTCTGTTAAGAAGCACAAAGAAAAAGATTTCAGGTTAGTAAAGATGGAAAAAGCAAATTGAACTGAATAGTAATATCATCCAGTGAATCATATAAGTTAGTGCAAATTATATAATGGATAGACATATGTATGTATTAACAATATTATTATAGTGTTTTAACGCTATTTACTCCAAACAATCTTAGGCAGATGAAAAGCCCTGTTTTTTAATGAAAGTTCTTTATTCAAAAATGTCCAATTTTCGTTCGTGGATTCGAACTTTATCAAGACAATTGAATTCAAACTTTTTTATAATAAATAATAGAAAATATTCGAAGTTGTACTACGATAAATAAGGAACATTTTTAAACTAGTTAAAACACAACGGTATAAAATTATTATTAACAACCAAACTCCATGAGAGCCCTTTACAACATCAAAAAAACCAATACTAATATTGGAGTCTTAGTTAGAGAATCACTTTCATGAAGTAGAACTTGATCTACATTATTTACTACCTACCTCTTCATATCTTTATTGATTTTGTTAACGTTCAACATTCAAAATACAACCGAGTTTTCAATAAAGGTAAAAAATTAAATATTACCAAATTAAAGAAACTTTGTGATCCATTTCTTTATTTAACTAAAACTACTAATAACTACCCGATAACATAAAGAATTTCTTGTCTTTGGGTCACAAATTCAGTTTGCCTATCTCTTTTAAAGATATAAATATTTTAAATATCTTTCAGAATTGGAACACATTCTGTTTAATGGGCCTGTATCCCAGAGAAACAGAATTCGGCAAAAGCCGCATATTTAATTACCAATTTCTCCCATAACCCAATTTTCAAATCTCCCTCCATTAGCATACCGATTGAAAAAGAAGTCAATTTGTTTTTGAGCAAAATCCCATTATTTTGATCACTAAAGCTGACAAAGGTAACACTACCGTAGTTATTGACAAGGATTCCTATCATCATAAGTCTTTTGAACTTCTTTCTGACCCTACTACCTACAAGGTCCTGCCAAAAGACCCTACTCTCAAAATTGAGAGAAAAAACAACTTTTTAATTAACGAATAAAGGCTAAACGCCATTTGAACGAGAAAGAGGCAAAAGACCTCAAAGCATACAGTTCTGTTTCTCCTACCTACTATGGCCTAGTTAAAGTACATAAAGACGGTTATTCTCTCACTCCTATCACATCTTGTACTAATGGCCCCACTCAAAGTCTTGGCAAATAAAATAATTGATAGGGCTTTCGCTGACCATAATTGTTTTAGGTTCAGAGACAGTTTTGAATTTGCAAAAAGATTAATAATTGCCAGTTGCCACCTGGTCATGTATTGGCTTCTTTTGATGTCATCTCTTTATTCGGTAACATTCCTCTAGACCTAGTTATTGATATCCTTGTCCAAAATTACTTACTTCTATACCCCAAGAGTTGTTTACCAACATAATCACCTTTCTCTTTTGTTCTACCTTTTTCTGTTATGACAAAACCTTTTATTCACAAATCAAAGGTTGCCCTATGGGAGGCTCCATCAGTCCTTCCTTGGCAGAAATAGTTATGAACAGTATTTTGCAAATTGTACAAACCAGTGTTGATTTTCGTTTCATATATCAATATGTTGATGACCTACTTTCGTCTCTTCCAGAAAAAGACTTGACAACGTACTTAATATCATCTTAATAATAACAACATAAATCTTAAATTTACTATTGAAACCGAGAAAGATCGTATTGTACCATTTTAGACACCTCGGTGGTAAGAGATCATAATAACATGGTCAAACTTGATTGGCACTGTAAACCGACTAGTTCCGCAAGATTTCTTCACTTTATGTCCAACCATCCTTTCAAGTACAAAATTAATCTGATTCTGGCTCTTAAATACAGAATTACAATACACCCAGATTTCCATTCCAACAATAAAAAAACAAAAAAAGGAGTTTGGTTGTTAATGATAATTTTATACCGTTGTCTTTTAACTAATTTAAAAAAGTACCTACCTTATTTATCGTAGTACAACTTCGAATATTTTCCATTATTTATTATAAAACAGTTTGAATTGTCTTGATGAAGTTCGAATCCATGAACGAAAATTCGACATTTTTGTATAAAGAACTTTCATTAAAAAACATGCCTTTTCATCTGCCTAAGATTATTTGGAGTAAATAGCGTTAACACTATAATAGTGACCAGCACTCTGTTACTGTCTTCCAAATGTATTAACAATATTCACACAGTGTACTCTACTTATACGTCAAATCAGTCTTGCCAACCATAAAAGTTTAACTTTGGAAATCACCCACTTTCTAGTATGAAAGAAGAAGAACTGGTGATTTTTTATCTTTCTTAATTCCTCTACAAATAAAATTTAGCGTAGCCATAAAACTGTGCAAGAATTTTATCAGATGATTTTAGTAAATCTATAGACTGGATTCGACCAGATAAAAACCTTATTTGACATATTTTTGTTGAATTTATTTATTTACTTTATGCTAAGATGCTAATTTTGGAACGTCTTTATCAAGTAAACAAATTATTGTTCCCAAGGCTGACAAATAACTATGTTCTTAATGTTAAATATAGAATGATAGTAATAAATATTCTTTAGAGGTAAATATGTACCTTCGACAGCTTGATCTTCTTGTATTCCATGTCTAAATATACACTATGCAATTTTAATTTTTATTTTCTTTAAGACTAACAGTTGTTTCTTCTTCCTTCAGGCGCGGTCTTACTTCGACAGATAACTGGGCCAAACGACTGTACTTCCCCAGGAAAGTCTCTGCCCTCTCGACCTGGATGCATGCATCCGAACAAAAAAGTCTGCAAATTGGTGGCAATTGGTGCAATTGAGTGTTAGTGTACTTTTTTTTGTGCTCATCTACATATATTCAATATATTCATATAACATATTCAATGACAATTTCTGGGGTATGACCAAGGACATGACGGCTTTATAAAATTTTCGTTCAAGCTTGTGTGTTATATTTTTGTGGCGTTCCACAGTTCTTTTACATTTTGAGGTAAAAGATTTTTGACAAATAAACACTAAACATTTGGCTATTTTGAACTGCGGAATTCTCCTGTTGATATGTCATCAATTTCGGAATATAATTGAAGTACAGAAGGAGGTATGTTTTCTAATATGACTTTTTGAACATATATTTCCAATCTTGAATCTTTACATGAAAGCAATCGCTCCCAAAACTTTTGTTTGTAATTTTTTGATGATCTCTTCTCATCAATAAAAATCGTGCCACACATTTATAACGCAATTTATAATGCAATTGCTTGTGAGGAATTGTCAAAATTGTTTTGCAGTTGCGCATGCTCTATGTCAGATTTAGACATTTCATTCGCCTGCTAGAGGTTGCTTCTGCTCCAGAAACGTTTATTACTAATGTAGCACCCGTTGAGGTGGCAAATAGATTATTTCTCAAGTGATTAACAAAAGCAGTACCTTGTCGAGGAGTGCAAATCTTTGGCTTTCTAAGATATGGTTCCCCAGACAAACTTACTTATATTCCTTATAATTTCTTAATGGCAAACTAGCAGTTTTTGTTAACACCTACATGCTGAGTTTTTGACAAGATTCTGCTGGTTAATAGACTTTTGTAGAGGTATTCTGAACATGTTCATGCAACTCACGTTGACACATTTATAACATGTATACTCATTGATATTAGGAGTGTTACACCCAGAAGGAATAATTTGTTCAACTTGATTTTTTGTCATTAAAATGACTATATTTAAAGTATGCTATGATGTCAACTTTTTATCATTGATATTTTTTTGTGAAAAGAAAGTCTTGCTTTTCTGGGAAAGGATTCATGTTCATGAGAGCTAACTAATAGAAAAAAGGTTAGTTATTGCTTGTCCGTCTATAAATGTTAGTCGAAGAATTGACAATTGGCCAACCAAGAAAGACCGTTTTGCTCAAATCGCTGACGAATGGTTTGGAGAAGAAGATAGATGCGTTACTATGCGTACACTATATAGCCGCATTCCAGCCTATGGACGTTTTTTATTCCGTCCACGATTAGTGCCTTTGACTGCCGACCACTGTTGTCAACGCTTGAACTGATACAGAGAACGGCTGCATTGGGAAGCAGAATGGCATAATGTCGTCTTCAGCGACGAATCGCTATTCTGTCTAGATATGCACAATGGCCATAGAAGCCATATTGTTCGTAGGACTTTTTTCAATAAGCGAGCGTTAATGTTATGCCCTGGTCATTCCGTTTTCCGGATTTAAACCCCATCGAACACGCGTGGTATATCATGGGAAGGAGATTGTCCACTTTGCACCATCCACCACAGCCTTTGGGGCCGTTAATCATCGAAGTTCAAGTTGCGAGATGCCACAAGCAGATATTGACCATCTTATTTTGTCGGTGTCCAGACGTGTACAGAAGTGTACTCAGTTACGGGGTCGTCAATCATTAAGTTAATCACGTTAAGGAAATGATTTCTTCTGGGTGTAACACTTCTAATGTCACTGAGTATATTACTGTGATGAAGTTTTTGCATACAATAGTAGTAGATCAATTGCCACATATAGGTACACTCATGGAAAGTAAAGATTGGACAATTTCCATATAACAACGTATTGAAAGTGTCCAATCTTTACATTCCATGAGTGTACCTATTTGACCATACTAGGTTTGCGCTGGTGAATACTGTACCCTTAAGCATTATTTAAAAATGTTGAATCTTCAATGGCAGCATAAGTTGCTCTTGAAACAGGTGCAGATGTTTAGCTGGGTAAGAGATAAAGGTAAATGATTTTCGCAGCATTCTTACTACTAATACAATTCAGAATATATACATAGATTGGGTAGAGTCGTGATTTATTGTAATATGTTTATGACGTAGAGATATAGTTGCGAGATGAAAAAATCTAATCTAATTATTACAATTTTTTAATTTTGTGTCTCATATAAAATCACTTACAATTAGTAGAATGGTAGCAATAGGAATTAAATTAGAATGTAATTACATATTAGATTTTGGGCAATGGAAAAGCGTGATTTCGAATTTAGCTAAATAAAGTCTATAAATATAATAAGCGGGGGTTGCTAGCTATACAGCTGTGCTCGTTAGATATTTTGGGTACTCTATGTATTATTTCATGATATAGGAACAATACCTGCCCATATAAATCTATATTTACTCGCAGTATTAATTGCAAATAAATTGATGTGTATTTTTAGATAAATGTATTAAGTTCGGATAACGTCATATATGTACATATAATGTCCACGTAAAATACATCGTTCCCAGTTGATTTTCAAAGACGTCTGTAACCTAAAAGTAGGCTATTTTTGATATCTACCTGAATGAAATTGTTAATCGGACGTCATTCGCTCTAGGGCTGATTACAGAATTCGAAATGTATTTGTAGATGCGTAGGTATATGGGGTAGTAATATACACATATGTAGTATAACCGAATGAACAAGTGATCTATCTGGCGATATTGGTAATTGGTCTCTAATTAGTGTGCAATTAAATACGATGTGTAGGCGATCGACACTGACGTGGGCCGGATATTTTCGTGTGTATTGCGCCATTTTTAGGTCAAAACATTCGTCAGACTATAAGGCATAAGTACATATATGTATGTATGTATGTGTTAATACCCAATATTTTGTATACCCTTGTACATGAATATTTTATCGGCAATATGCGCTGTCAAATGCAAACTGGCGTGTCCAAACCGCAGGATCGATAAAGTAAATGTAAAAGCACATATGCATATGTGTGTGTATGTGGATGCTCATTACAGCACATGGTTTTAAATTATTTTTCACCAACGATAGAACGTTATCATTATTAGCGTTGAACCACGAGTATAATTCGTATAACTGCTACTTAGTAACAAAGAGCAGACGAGATAATAGCCGCGCGTGTATATTTAACGCATTTTGTTTATTTCAAGAACTTCGAATGTGCATTACAAGTATTGCACAAGATTTCAATTATACTATTTGGGTTTTATTTTTGGAACAGACACGTCATAATGTCGTTGATAAACGTGGTATAATGTTAAAATAATGATTTCAATCAGTAATTCATTACTTGCTTCTTATGTTTGGGGATGAATGCGTTTACAAATTTTAACAAAACATTGGCAATTCACACAGATTTACCTAAATTAAATTTTAATTTTCTATAAATATTGTAATACTCAGGTGAAAACACGTGCGTTTTAGTCCGGAAAGTAAAGAAGTCTATTCCACTGAATTCTACATAAATATATACATATGGGGTTTTCTAAACACGTCACATTAGAAAAATCATCTTAAACCTGTCTATAGTCGAAGTGTTAGTAGTAACTCGTATCCAGCAGATGCTCCTGGTAATCGGTGTAAACTGGCTGAGAGTGGGAGGTGGGAAAATCCAAAGACGTTCTTTTAATTAGTTATTTTTGAAAATCCTTGACTATTAACTGTGACATTGGCAGCATTTGTACTTACTTGAATGAGTGCAATCAATGGAATTTTTTCTTTCTATTTGTTCTAGTGAGGGTAATTAATGATATCTTCTAAATAGGAGTTTTAGAACGTTGACTTCTATATTTTCATGGTTTACAGAGTATCTGACTTTAAAATAGAAGCACATGTCAGTGTTTTATATATCATTTAGTACAACAAGCCATTTAGGCCTATGGTTCAGTTTTCTATTTAATTTTCTCTAATTTCAGTCACAACAGCATCCCGCCATTTTTTTTTGATGTTTCATTTTCTTCTTTCCACCACTACCCTCCACCAGCATTCCTTGAATATCTATACGCCGGGACCTGATAGACGCGTCAAGCCACCTCACTCTTTGGGCTTCTATGCAGGCAATTTTTCGTAGCATCCGTATCTACCACATTTCCAATTTATCCTCCATCTGTTCCGTCATAATAATAACAAAATAATTCATGCCTTCACATCCCGCAACACCTTGCGCCAATTGCAGGGGGCATCGCCTACCCATGATCTATTATTACACCTGCGGCTATGGATCGACTTAAGATGTTGTCTTTCCGCATTTCCCGTGGAATTTGGAAAACTACAGCAATTTTTCAGTTCTGGAGATCATTTCCGACTTGAATAGTTTCTTAGTAGCACTTAGCGTTCTACTCCCTAGTGTGTTATATACATATTTATATACAGCGTTTCCACGGCCGAGTGGGACATAGGGACAATCGGTTAGGATGCCTGTAAGCATCCTCAACCTGGGCCTGCTCATAGAGACGGCTTTACGGAGCCTGTTCTGGTGAGGATGAACCCCCAGGATTTTACAGTGTCTCATTCCAGTGAGTACCCTCCAGTGGGACCGGTGCCTGGCAGCAAGCTGTGTTCTGACGAAAGCCTTAATGCAACCATAGGAACTTCCACACGTCACGCGTCGGTCCCGGACCTATGTGTAGTCGTTCACTGGCTGCTCTGGCTAGCCCGTCAGCAATTTCATTCCCCCTGATCTTGGAGTGACCCGGCACCCATCTCAGCTTAACGCTGTGAAGTTCCACCAGTTGTTTCAGCTTCCTATGGCAGTTTAAAACTACCATGGAATCAAACTTGACAGCTTGTAGGGCCTTGAGGGCATCCTGGCTGTCCGATAAGATTTCCACCACTTCATTCCCGTGCGAGGCAGTTAAGATGTCTGTTATCATATTTTCCTCCAAGTGTCCTTCCATAATATTCATATAATATTGTTGCCATCTATGTGATATCTCGTCAACAGTTAGAATGATGTTGCCATCTTGGTCATCTATAGCATGGATTCTTTGGTGTACATTCTTACTCATGTTTTTCCAAGTTCTGTATAGCAATTTGGAGTTTCTCTAACTGTTCCTGCATCTTTTGACTAAAGTGCTTCTATGCTAGTTTCTGACTCATTTAGGACTGCTTTTTTGACGTTCTTTGGTTTATCTAGTTCTTGTAGTTTTGTTCCTTCTTCTGGTTTAGATGTTTTCCACATTTTTTTCTCCTAACGACTAGTAACGACTAATGATCTAACACTGATTGATCTTCAACTGAGTTATCTCCAGATTTTAACAAACAAAGTCGTCGAGCTTATATTTGTTTGTTTCGTAAACAGCGTGGCGTTGTGGTGTTTGAGTTAATTTTTTGAATACGTCAAGATGTATGCTTCCCAACCAGAATTGAATTTTATAATTTTGAATAGAAGATTAGTTTGTGTTGCAAATGAAAAGCTGTTAGCGTTGAAATTAAATAAAGTAGAGCAGATAATTGTATCCTGATCCGTCTATCATCGACGTGATTAACAGTCACAACATTATAATCGACGAGATGGTGCTCTTAGAAGACCATTAAACACATTTTGTTTTTTACACATTTACACACACAAATTTCAAAATAAGAGTTCCAGGGGGAGTCACACGAAATCATAATGTGTGTACTTTCGAATTCATTTATCTCTTGTAAATTTACCTTTTTTGAAAGTTTTTGTTTGCACACATTCCCAAATATTTTATGTTGGTTTGAAATTCGCTGTTGGCAGAGTCTCATCAACATTATTATTGTGTAAGTGTGATAAGGTTTTTAATTAATAATTATGATTTGGCGTAATAATTTATTTACGCAGAAAAAATACGAAGATTTCTTGTTAATTGATTATTAATTATTTTGACTAGGATGCTATTGATACTAGTTACGTAATATGTGTCGTTCTGTACCTGTACACATTTAATGTGTATTCTATTCTTTTGTTTACAATAAGATGTGCTCTGTTAAATTTAAAATTCAATAAATTCAGAAATCGTGTACGTCTATAAAATAAACAGGGTAGGAAGATATTTATGCAATACTTAAATGTATCTATAACAAAGTCGCCAAACTTAATTTCATTGTATTAAAGTAACCAGTAAATGTAGAAAGTGACTGCCCAATGTCTTTCGCACGATAAAATCTACAATACGTTTTAAATAGGTGCATGTATGGTCACTTTATTCAACAAGCAGATAGTGAATCACTTGCTAAATTACAGTCAATCATACGCTAACGCGTGCAAAGTATAAAATAGAAGTTGTTCTATTGTATGTAGGTGAAGGCTTTGGGCGTTGAAATTTAGACGCCAATATTCGGAATAATTTAGCAGGATCTTGCAACAGTGTACGACCGATAAGGAGAACAGGCGGACGTAACAACCTCGCAAGAATCTAAGTCGCATCTCGCTTGCCTAATTGCTATTTAGCAGAAATAAAATGCCGCGAGTAATAATTGTCCGCGATGCGTTGACGGGGGCTCTGAGGGCAATGCCTCACACTTGACTCGCCTTCAATTGAGGTCTTTTTTTTCGTCATCGCATCAACGTTTTAGTTTGGACACATTAAATTGGCGCAGTATGTGCAATGAATGTCGTACTTCTATCGGCTTATGAATGTTGGACCGTTTGATAATTGCGTCCGATAAACAAATACGACCCTATATAAAGTTTACGAACGTCTGTATTAGGATGCTTTATATGCTTAACAAGTTGATTCTTTGTCATAATAATATTTTTTAGAATGTAATAAAACGAATTATTTAGTAACAGAGATGCACAGATTGAATAGAAATGACTTCATTATGTTTCGTCATTCAATCTTTGTTTAATAGCTGAAAGAGGGCTTTTGATACTCCAATTTAAGAAAGTAGATAATTGCAGAAAGAAGGTTGTTCGCTCACAACTACAGAGGCATATAATTACGTATATATACATACATAATAATAAATAACATTAATTATTTAGGTAATAACGCGACTATAAGAGAAATTATTTTATACGTCCTTTGCGTAGATTAATTTTTTTGCAGTTAGATAAACCTGCCTGTGGATATAAAGTCGAATGACAGATGTTTTATGTCAGAAGGAGATACATAGTTTTACCGTAGCCAAAGGGCATCTTTCTAGAACGAAAATTTCGCATTGTATTTAAAATACGTTAGGATAGAACTGGTATATTATAGACCTTGTTGCGTGATATGTAAATAACGTGCGAATAATGCATATTCCTGTACGGGACGGGACTACACGCCGCTTCATTCTTAAAGGGGGACGAGATTGTGCAATTGTTTCGTCAAAGGAACTTGTCTTACCGGTATCGGGTGCGTTGCTTCTCTTTTTCTATTTTTTCTCATATATTCTGTGCACTCTTCCTTGGGATCTCTTCGGCATCATTAAATTCGTTAATATTACTCCGAGTTTGATATGGAAATTCGAGGTTAATTTGAATATAATCTATTCAAGAAAGGAATGTTCTGCTTACTTGATTTTGCGGTTTCGGTTGGAAATTGACCATGTGTGTGTTAACATGGAGGGATGGATTTGCGGTAAGGAGTTACTGTAAATTTATCAGTTTATAACGTTATAAGTTCGTTTTGATAAATAATATTTCCTTTATTTTTGGGTCTACAATACCATTTTGAATTAAATATGAACAAAATATAAACAATACAAATACTTTTTTGTTTTTCTATTCATATTGTTTACTGAATCTTGAATTTGTTTACGTGGAGGCGGAACCAAGATGTTGCATGCAACCTGGTCTGAAGCTACCGTGAGTGACATGACAACTGTGTTCGTTGAATGATGATCGGTTTGAATTTCCTTATGTTACTGGTGTTAGTTGATATTTTGAACATACGATTGGACGTCGGCAATCATATTCAGAACGATGTTCTGCTAAATTTCTACTCCTCTCAGATGTGTTTTGGCAATGGTTGATCTTTCTCAAAGCTCCATATGTTAGAATAGATTTAAGAAACAGGAACAGTAAATTGTAAGTTTGCATCTCATTGAGTGAAGGAATAGGGAGGTAACTGACTCAGTGATTCAAAATTAAACAATGATTGTACATCTTGGCGTTGTTATAAAGAAACTGTTGCTCGGTAGCAATTGATAAAATCCAACCAAATAGTGCGTGCTTAGGTAAGGGCTAGTAGAGAAGGATGGATCTTTCAGAGATGGAAGTTTTTATGTAAGTAATTCTGTACAGCATCCATCAAATTTTAATAAAATGTGTTTTGTACTTAAAATCAGTTGTTCTGAATGTTGGTTATAAGAAGGCAAGTTCAAACATTAACATTTTTCTTACCATATATGTAGTAACATTCATAATAAGTCTCCCGTCTAACATATACATACATGGTAACACTGTTGTCAGGTTCATACTATATTGATAATTAGTTTATAGATTACAGAGGTTTTAAAGGCCGTGTGTTGTAATTTTCAAAACAATAACTAAAAACAAAATTGGTACATTAATTAAACATCTAGTTTTGACGTGGAAGCATACTGCTGAAGCCAAAAAGTGGCTTGGCAAACGTTAGGACGACATTGCATTGAAATCAATTATTATTGACTAACATCCTAAATTTATATGTTATCGTACAAAATACTCTTGATGTTGATGGTGGCCTAAAATTAGCGGTTGCTCAAAAAAAGCACAGAAAAATCCACAAAACAGTTAGAAGTTCAAATGGAAAGACTATGAAGTCAAGTGGTGTGAGACAGCTGACATCTCAAAAATATCGAAAAGTAGCAGTATTAGAAAATTTGAGCATGACTATATGAATTATATTGTATGAAGAAGGGACGTGCAGGTTCCATAACCTCTCCTCACTGCTACCTATTGATTTATTGTGAATACCCTATTCCTTTAGTCCCTTTCTAATTCAATGTTCTTAACGAATCCCAGGATTAGTTTCGGTACCGAGGCTTTAATCTGTTCAGACGTTACAGTCGTCTGTCTTGGATGCTGAAACCTAACGCTTCGTACTCGCAAAGCATGTGTTTAGATGTCTCGGTTCGTAGAATCTGCTTGATCTTGATCAACTTTGCCCATCTTTTAGAGATGGTAATTTAGAGGGCAATAATCAGTAAGCAGGTGCGTAATAAATTTTGTCGCCTGTGTTTTCCTTCAGAGGGATGCTCATTTTTTGCTTCCCAAATCCATTCTTGAGGTGGCGCCCTGCTGTCTTGAGCATGTGTAAGTTACTATCTAAGTGGTTGGCGTATATGCTCACACCAAACCAAAAATAATAATGCCTCGATGATTTAGAACACTGTTTGGTGCCATTAAAGTCAAAAAAGTTTTGTAGCGCTATTAGATAATACTTAAACTATGTATGTATTCATTTCTACAAACCTACCTGAATGAAAAAGATCTCAAGCTAAATGGATAGTGATAAGCACTGGTTCATCCACTATTTTGCCATTATTGGTTCTATTAAATGTAGAAATGAACAAAAAACGTTCTCATATGCAAAAAAAATGAATTATGAATTAAGGTTTAAATTGCTGCTGCCAGTGAGTATTGGTTTATTCCAGACATCAAAAGGATACTCCAGGCAAGAAAAGTTGGCTTAAATCAAAACGTAATTGCCAAAACTGAAGTCTACTCTGAGAAAAGACAAATGGTTTTACAAGAAAGGCATTGAAAGGTTAGAGAAACTTGGGAATTAATGTATCGCTCTTGAAGGAAATTGTGAGAAATAACGACAAATTCATTGTTTTTTTAATTGGACCAGTCATTTATTGAGTAATGTGTTATTTTGTGAGAATTTAAACTAAAACTATTGATTTCTTTTCATATATCCTTGAAATATACGAATTTGATTGATTAAGTCGAATGTCGTATTAACGTACGGTTGTGAGACATGGGTACTGGATGAAATACAGAAAAGTAAAATACAGGCAACTGCAATGCAGGCAATGAAATATCTAAGAAAGGTGAAGAGGGTTGCTAGAATAGATAAACTAAGAAATGACCTAATACGGCAAGAACTGGAAATAGAACCGATCTTAGACTTCATAAAGAAAAGACAATTAGGTTGGTGGGGGTACATGCAAAGATTGAGCAGCTCATGGAAAGTCAAACAGGTATCGCAATGCAGAACTGAAACTAAAAGAAGCAGGGGAAGACCAAGGCAGATATGGGATAAAGAAATAGCCAAAATTTTAAAGGAGAAAGAAACTACCTGGAGGGAAGCAAGTAGACTAGCGGTAAACAAGAAAACATGGAGAGAGCTCGTGCATAGAATCTAGAGTTCACCTATCTCACACTTATGGTAGAGGGATATATGATTATATATACGGAAAAAGGGGTGTTTCTTGAGGAATGTGGGCTTGATAATTAATAAAAGAATCTCATCAAGATCAATTTACAAAATTTCGCCATGTTTATTAGCATCATCAGGTGGTTCTACAAATGCAACAATAAAAACAAAAATTACACAATCGACAATAATACTAGGTTGGTAAAAGTATTGTGAAAAAGTAAAGTTAGAAAAAACTTACAATCAAGAGTCGAAAGACTAATCTTCGGGGCAGCCATTGTTAGTGAAAATGTCGACAAGCTTATCCAAGTTCTTCTTAATGAAATTGTCATCGCTGGTGTAATACCCTATTTCTCATACCACGGATCGCGTTGAGTTTTTGGTTGGTGGGGTGATTGAAGAAGAAATTGATGTACCTGCCTGAGAAAGTGGGTTTGTGGTACCAGTCAAGGGCGATAGAGGGACACAGCTAATCTAGTCCTACAGACTTTTAACGACTTCAACAGTCATTTACAATTCACTGCAGAACTTGAGAACGATGGGATAATTCCGTAAAAGCGTTTTAGGGATTTTGGTTATGTACAGTTTTGGGTCTGAACCTATCAACACGCTTGCTTACTTCGTTCGAGGTACGTCTGATATTAATAACAAGATCGGTATATTCGATTTCAACAAAACTTATAGTTGACGGATATTCATAATCTCATGCTTTAAATTAAAGAATCAAACCTATAAACCTACTTAAAATCACACGTACTCTGTGTACTACTGTGTAATGTTCAGTTTCTACTAGCGACTATAGCAAATCACTTCATAATGTTTCTGAAAATAATATATTTTTTTTATTAATTAATAAAATTATCTTCAGATCAAGGTTGTAATAGTATTAAACACCTTAAACCTTGTTGTTCATGTTCGGATCTGCGATTGGAACTGTGACTTCTCGATGAATCTTCTCGAAAATGTTCTCCAACACCACACTAACACAGACACTAACTATGAGCAGTAGATACCAACCTCCCCTCGAACGACCCAGAGATTGTGCCAATCTCCACTCAAATTTACGCAATTTTCCGACACTGTGAGTGTAGTTCTACTGCCGAAGATGGTAACTTAGTTGTTGAAATATGTATCTAGCGCTAATAGTGTTTAGTGTCAGTGTTAGTGTGGTGTTGGAGAACACTTTCGAGAAGATACATCTGTCCGTGTTCGATTGCCGCTACAGTTTATACATTTAATACTGCCATTGTAAGCAACAGTGGCCGGAAAAATTTTACATTTTGCTGTTCGTAGTAAATAGAAGTAATACCGTGTCTTTGGATCATATTTGAGGGTTTGGACAAGCTTTTGGCTAGACATCTTGAATATGCACAAGTGATGAATAAGCATGCTCTCTCTCTCTTCATCTGGGCATAGCCCGATTAAGGTATTCGTGTGTCTTTTATACTGTAAATCTTTCTTTGTTGTTTCTAACCCTTATCGACTGATACTCAACCACCAACCTACTCTCTAAATTAAAGAGTACCCAACTCATCGCTGTATAGAGATAATCGTGTTTAGTGCAAGCTCCTGCAGAAGGCTTTGCTTAGCCACTCGTAGTGGAGTAGTGCTAGAATTGATTATTGGTTCACTCTTCTTTGTCTTACGCATATGTATATGTATAAATTAACTTATTACAACAGTACAACAGTATTAGGTATGGTAAATATCGTTGTTACACCTAAATATATAATTCATTACATTCTGTTATGATACCTGCAAGAATGCACCTGTATGTACATTTGCTTTGCAGGTAGTTATACAAAGTATAATCTAGGCTGTAATTTTTGTAACAAAAAAATGTACCTATACATCATCGTGTTTTTGTTTTATTTTTACCAACCTATCCAATTTCATCGATAAAATCTCTATTCGCTATTACTAATTGCTAGTCTAGATGGCTCTATCTCACCTAGCTCATAAATTGACATTTAATACGTCTCCTGTCATCATTACGCAGTTACCGCATCTCCGATAATTATAAACTGCCAACTGAAAAGAGGCGGAAGCAAATATGATAGTCCTTATTTAAATGGGAGAGGACGACGACGATTCATACGCTTTCTCCTGCCGGTGCTGAATACTGAATATCGAATATTCAATAAAACTAGGCGTCCACTAGCTGTGTCCAAAACGTTCTTTCAAGAGCGCGTGTTCAATAGATGTATCTGTGTATGTGTGTGTGTGTATGTAATGGGGCAGCTGTTCCGTCCTCAGTTTGACCATCATCTGAACCATCCATCCACCTCGCCATTAACCGGCCTCGCCGACGTCCAGTAAAAACGAAATTCAAATCCATCCGAATCAAAATTCAAAGTCTAATGATAGCGTTGCTCGGGAACGCAGGTGGCATAAATAACAATCGCTTAATTATTACATGAAGAGAACAGATACGTCGTTGAGATAGACGGAGAGAGATAGAAGGAGCAACGGCCTCAACGTATACCTACTTAATACCGAATTGTACTGCAATAGATACTGGCGTACTCTCTCTATTCGCTATTGCTTCTGCTACTTGAACGTTGGTCGACAACCCGATCGACGCGGCGCGCTCCGTTTAGAATTCGGGACGCGCAAATTGCACGAGAACGTTGTTGCCAAATGCTTGTTTGTTATTTCACCTGTCTCGCATGTCCAGCATAGTAATAAACTGAAATTTGTTAATATGAATATTTTTAATGACGGATATATTTAACGCTGTGCACATATAATGTATATACAAAGATACACTGCAACGGAATTTTGAACATGTTTTTGAATAGTAAACATTAAATGCGTGTAATAGGATGTTTTGTTGATTTTAACCGTGTAACATTTCTAATCTAACCAGTTATCTTTGAAATCGTATGAAAACTCGATGTATATCACTATAATTAATGCAAAAATTTGCGTACACACTACGTACTTTTAGCAATTTTTCTCTTTTATCAATTTGCGGTGACCATGATTTGATACAGAATAAAACCGTTTGCAGCATTTCTACACTGCTCCAGAGATTTACCGAAGTACATCTCGTTATATAGATTATTAGGGATTACAGAGAAGGATTTTATTTGCCGGATTTTCACACTTCTTCCAGTGTAAGGAATACGTCTGGCGTAACAGCAGGCAAAAGTTTACATTAGCAACATTGCAGAAACTAGTGTATATTTGTTTCCAGTGTTGCCTACATATTTGAAGAAATTCATTGACCTAACTATGGATACAACATGTAGTTATAATTACATATTAGAAGCAAATACACAGTTAAAATAGTTATAGAGCGTTATGTTGATATAAATAGAATTTTCTATCATAAGAATGTGCACAAAAATGAGTGTATTATGCAATGAGTATGTATTTAATGACACTAAGATATAAGTGTGAAAATGAGGTTTGTGTCATGCCGAGTACGAATATGTTAATAGCCACTAAATATTAAACAGTTTTTTTTTCTAAACGCTACAAAAACCATTATTTTTGGAACACTCAATTGATAACGAAATTAAAATTTATAATCAACACTATTAAATGCAACTAAGAAATGTAATAAAATAAATAATTCCTTTGAATTAATAACTAAGTTGTGTATGGTACAACTATTAAAATGTATACGTAATTGCGGCATTTCTGGTATAATATTTTTTCTCTTTTGTGATGTCATTACCACCATCAACCAATATTATCGCAAAAGTGCGGTGAAAGCAATGTCCGGAATATAAATTTGCATCTAGATGGTTTAAGTATGGTGCTCCGTTTATATAATTGGTAAAAACGGATGAGGTTACACAGTTTTTTAGAAGAAGGTTAATGAACTTTTTGCAAATTTCATAATATTTTCATGTAATTCTAAATTTTCTTTTCGTTCTTTTGTTATATCTTTAATTGTAACCAACAGCGTTGATGTTAAATCATCTACATACACTAGGGTCTCGAACTGCGTTGACTCGATTTGCGTTGAATCAGAAATACAGGACTGTAAATCTAGTTGGCGTTGTTATAATAATAATAATAATAATAATAGTTTATTTCCAACACCAATACATACTTTGTACAACTAAATAATGTATAGAAAGCAATACAGAGAGAGTGTGTTGGAAAAGACAGGATGCATATCAACTGCACAGTTATGCAGTTGCTCTTTCTATGCGCCCAGAAATACAATAAGAATGTAAATTACAGAAAAAAAAGAAAGGAATGCTTACACCAATAACAAAATGTGAATTATACAAAAAAAAACACTATAAGGATTACTAAATTTCTTAACAGAATGCGCATAGATTTCATGAACAGGAACATCCTGTAAGCTAATTCAAACTGTGAAACAGTAAAAGATCTCCATTCAACAGGGACATCATTGTACACTTTTGCTATTTGATAGGAGTATGAACGTTAAAAAAATGTTGTACGACGCATGGTTATGATTCGATATGCGTTGGTACAACTGAATTATATCGGGGATTCACCCGAATACGCTGCACGTCTGCGTATAGACATAATAGCTACTCTGTTCCGATCGTGGGTAAGAGATATTGCTGTACCCGAACTTCAAAACTATTGTTTGACAGAAAATCTAGATTTTAAAATTTTAATTGTATTGGACAACGCGCTCTGTCATCTTCCTGACGAAATCAGCAAACATGCCAATTTTTTTTTCTACCGCTTAACACCACGACTCTACAGCCCATGAAGCGAGGTTGCTATTTCTAATTTTAAAGCTTATTATCTATCTATAATTATTAAACAAGTTGTTTAAAAGGAGTATGAAGAAAACTGTGACCAGAATCCACTGAGGATGTCGACGCAGTAAATATTGCCGAAACCGAAGATATTATAAATGATGTACTTCACTTCGCACAAGACGTACATTTGAAGGGATCATGGTAAACTTTCAAGAAATCTTAAATCAAGATGAAGAAGACGTAAGACGACTAGATGACTTGCTACAAAATTTCACTGCTGCAGCCGATGATGTTACTGAGCATAGAGAAAACATTACAGAAGTTACCAATCTAAAATTACCAGAAACGTTCGCATGGAAAGATAAACCATTCCCTTAGAATGGATTATGTAATGAATTTGGAGAGTCAAAAGAAAGAGTTGATAGATAAAGCTATAGCGATTTTTACTGACATGATTATGAATGCTGTTGCTAAAGATATTCAGTGCTACAAAGATCTTTATACTATACGTAAGATGAAAGCAAAGCAGCAAACTTTGGGAACTAAAACCTAAAACGCTGACTAAATATACATATATATTCCTATAAATATTGTTGTTCTTGATACTCCCAAGCATTTCACGACGTGATCAAGACATCTGCGGAACGAATCTAGTAAATTTCTATGGTGTCTTATAGAAAAATGTGATTCGATTTGCCTTGTTTTGATTTGCGTCGTACTTTCCTGAAACGGAACATCGACGCTGTTTGAGACCCTAGTGTAATTTAATCCTAATTTGTGGAGTTAATTCCTTCTACACGCTCCCATGATGACAAAGATATATGAAACCTATTAAAAAATACCGTTTTTCATGAGCACTTGAACATTAAGAAACTGAGATTTACTACATATGGAACATATGGCGGATGCGGATAAAATTAATAATTAATTTATAAGTAGCATACCGAATAATACCACTGACGAATCTGCTACTTCCCCGCTCCCACATACGCGACATAACAGATGACATTCCACGCGCACCTGATCGGCGGTTGGTAACCGTTCTGGTGCTTTGGATTGCTTGAAGGCTTTTGATACGGTCCGCCATAGGAAGATGTTGCAAATTCTCACTGAAATAAATTTTAGTCATTCCTCCTCAGGGAGTTCTCCAAGGATCCACGTTGAGTCTCTTTATACACTGCCTCCCTTCCGCAGTGTCTTAAATACACAAAAATTCTAACTAATTTGCATTGGGTGGTTACTTCATTCTCCTTGTTAATCCTACCAAATCACAAACTATAATTTTTGGAAATAAGGAAGTTGCACAGATTAGATTGCACAGAATTAATTACGATAACCATAGATAGTACAAAGATTCCTATGGCAAAAAGTGTTAAGAATTTGGGGTTAGTATTAGTTAATTGTTCCGAAATATAAAAAATTCCATCCTTGCTTGGACTTGGCTACAGTTATAATGTGCAGAAAATTCAAAACTTTCTTCTGCGATACATTTATGGTGTGAGAAAATATCAACATATATCAAATAAATTGAAAGATGCAGGATGGTTTAATATGGATAATCGTAGGAAACTACAATGCTTATCCTTATTTCCTAGGATATTCTTATATAAAACGCCACCATATTTATACCTAAAAATTCGGTTCAGAACAGACATACATAATGTGACTACTCGTTTCCGTGGACTTATAGCACCTCCGTGCCATAGGCTTGTTCTTTTTGAAAACATAATGAATTACCATCTAGTTTTCAAGAACAATCTGTCTCATTTTTTAAGGCAAAATTGTGTTCTATACTGCTTATGGGACAGCATCGGGGTTAATGTATATTTTTTAAGTTATATGGCTTAGAGGAGACTCCTGTAATAAGAGACACTCTATGTAATAAGAGACGTGGCTGTGCAATATAGTAAAACTGAAAACAGTTACACACTTAAGATTTATACAATGTGCACAGTGCCTAAAGAACGTTATTATACAGTAGAGCATCGATTATCCGGACTAATTGATGCACGTCAGTGTCCGGATAATTGAAAATCCGGATAACTGATTTGGACTCAACAATATCACCATTTTCTTGTGAATCTCGTGGTTTAGGACACAGCTTATTCCATGCTTTTTCAAGTGAGGTGTCTTTTACGGAGGCACAAGCATCCGTCGCCATGTAGACGGCGTCTTTTAAATTCAATTTCTTGTAAATGCTTAGCACAGATTCTTCACCATTCTCTATATCTAGAAGCAGCATTTGCAGCAATTGCTTTCTGTAGAAACGTTTAAATGTTTCTATCACACCCTGGTCCATTGGTTGTAGGACTGACGTCACATTTCGCGGTAGAAACAACACATTGAACTTGCCATCGTGTGAGCTCAAAGCAACATCTGATGGGTGAGTTGGTGCATTATCTATGAGTAAGAGCACTTTACCGGTTGAACCTGTTTTTTGTTGGTGTTTTTTCACATGTGGGACAAAAACATTCTCATACCAGTCGCCAAAAATCTCTGTTTCCCTCCAGGAATTTTTATGATTTTTGTATACAACAGGGAGCGTGCTTATGCCCTTAAAACATCTAGGCTGCTTTGCTTTTCCAATAATAAGCAGTGGCAGCCTGTGATCGCCAGTAGAGTTAATGCAAACCATGGTTGTAATGCGGGCTTTGCAGGGTTTGTACCCAGGCGCTGCAGTTTCCCTTTTGGAAGCACGGGACTTGGTTGGCAGCTTTTTCCAGTTGAGACCTGTTTCGTCCGGATTGTAAATGTTCTTGGGTTCGAAACCACCAGCTTTGCAAAATTATCTTATATTTTTTTTTTTTAATTTTTAGCCAACGGACGTCCGGATGACCGGTATTCGGATATTGATGCTCTACTGTATATGCATATCAGCTTTGTAATCCTGTAGGTTTTTGTAACTTTTTCTTATTTTTTGTTTTTTTTTTATCTCTTATTACCTGTGAATTGTAATAAGAGACAAAGTATATATTTTTATACCATTCGCATACGACCACTCTTGATATAATAAGAGGTAGTTTACAAAGATACATATTAGCTGTAAAATTTTCAGCTTGCTAGCATTAAATGCAAAAAAGATATGTGAAATCAAATTTGGGATAAAAAAATTTTAACTGAACATTCAAACCAAACATTTGCAAAAAAAGAAACATGACGTTTTATTAAAGAAAAAATACATTAACTTAAAAAAATCTTGTTTACAATTGTTTAAATGCATTGTACTTTGTTTTATGCCACATAATTCGTGTCTTTTAATAACAAATAGACCTGCTCCACGAAAATCAAGTGGCTTCCTTCCACCCCCAAGCACCAGTTCTTTTGTCTTTTTGTGATGTTTTCCTAAAGTAGATTTAGGGACATTATATCTCAATGCCGCTGATCCTAAGGAAGTGCTAAGAAATATCCTTTTTTAACGGCATAGCCATTTTTATTGCTTCACTGTCGTAAGTGCATCACTTGATGTCTGTTTTTCTTTTTCCATGCCTTTTAATACTGAAACGGGACAATCATTGGCAAATCTCTTATTACCACTAGCCACGTCTCTTATTACCAAGTAATTTCAAAAAATGGGATGTAATAAGAGACACTTCAATGACAAAGAAAGTGGGTGCCAAGCTAGTCATAATGAATATTGGTTGATGAGCAAATAACCTCAAATTGCAAACTTTAAAACATACCGCCTGGTCACTATATCAAAAAATGGTAGGTACTATATTTTAACATTACGAGGTAATAGGAGACGATGTTAGTACGACCATGAAATACAATTTTTTATTTAAAGCTGTTTTTTCAAGAAAATTATAGCAAAGCTCTTACCATGACTTTAGACAAACACTTACATATACCGAACTGAATAATGCTGTATTACTTACCTTGCCGCACTTCGACTTAGAGATCGAGGTGAAAACCCAACAACAATAGCATGGTTTAGAGCAGAACGACTAATCGATCGCAAAATGGACTGGCTTGCAAATCGTTGAAGTTCGGATTTCTTTATTTACACGGTACCAGTTTCCCTGAACGGAACTAAGCGAGATCACACTTTGTGGCCCCGTCTTTCGACTGTGTCTACCCCCACCCTCCCTCTTACTTTTGCTCGACCTTACTACAGCCCTGTTTTGTCTTCGTTAATTATGGTGCTTTGTACTTATTTTTTTTAGTTGGCTTTTATATTTTGTTGGCTATAGTTTTGATAATTTCACATTTATATTGTTTATGGCCAACTATTTTTTTCCAACCTTTTTAGATACTCTTTGTATACCTTATTCAAATCTTATTATTAGTCAAACCTCTATTTACTTGCTGCTTGCTGTTAGAAAATTAATACATTATTGTAATATAATTATTATATTTATTATAAGAGATTTCAAACAATAATATAAGTTAGTTAGAATTATATACCGCATAACAGCTCCTCAAGAAATCCTATTACCCCAAATCTCATTTACGATTCCGAGGCCTTAAGAGCTAATAATTTATTCAACACACCATCCACAATAGTAATGTATTTTACTTTGTAATATCGATACACGATAGATATACTATTCGACTGAAATGCCAAAAATCTATTTTCGAAAACGGTATAATTAGATCATACACCGTACTTCTATATATCTGTATATATGGTACCCTATACTTTACAATGCTTACTTACTTATTTATCATCAATCCATCACAGAAATGGTACCTATATGGAATAATAGGCAGAAAACGGTGAAGTATTGCGTATATTCGGGTCTCTCTCAACGTGCTATTATTTAAGTACAACCTCCTTTAGGTACTTTAGCGTTATGTGTATATACATACATAACATTGTTACATAAAATATTTATAAAATTCG
>SMLS01074834.1:0-43482 GCA_004785975.1 Popillia japonica | reverse complement strand
AAGAAATGCTATACTTTAGTCATTTTGGTCATTTAAATCAATTATTAGCGGGTTCTTAATTCTTTAGTTTGTTCAATTGCATCAAGTATCGATGCCAAGTGAACCAGCACTGCTTCTAAGCATGAATAATATATTAAATCTCCTAATCGCGAAAAAAAATATTGAATCACGTTTCTACATCTATTTTCTTCTTTTAAATTAATAACACCCCCATATTTTTTCAGCGCAAAATGGAGACATTCCGAAAAACGACCGTTCCAACACTATTATTCTAAGCTAGCATTTGCTCTCGCTCTCTTCCTTGGGTCTTCTGGTGCCCCCTCCGCGTTCTCATAATATATCTCCTGGATTCCCATATATCCTGGCGGTCGCGGCCACCTGCGTTCCCGCACAGCTCTCAGTATAATAATCATGTCACATAAAACAGAGCCCTTGCGCGGATGGGAGATATCGAAAGTGTGCGTCACGTCTCCTGCCGGTTGAAACGTTGCCCAGCCAAGCACCCGAAATCACCGGGGGAATCCCGCCGCGAGTCGCATCATCGCAGACTGCATATCGTAGTTTTTATTGTTTATTGAATTTGTATTCTATATATGAATTAACAACGAATAGGGTTGAATATATTAGACAAATACCAATATAAAATTGCTATTACTTTATTGTGAGTACTAATATCTCGTCACATCTCACAAATAAGTCAGAGAGTAGCCTAAAATTAATATTAAAACTGGGCTTTTTCTGTTACTTGATTGGCATATACTTTTCTCGAAGGAAGCAGCAAGCTATCATTAGGATGGACATTAAATAACAAACAATGCGCCATAGACATTTTACAAAAACCAAACAAAAAGTACTTTAACCATGTGGCTTTAGCAGATGGTCAAATACGTTGTCAAAAGCTTTAGAAAAGTCAAACAAACCGAGAATTCTATTGAATCTGATTTAAAATATAAACAAGAACAGATGCTGGCTTGAAGATATTTCAAATAATCGTTACAGTGTATTTCGTCAGTAGCAACAGAATTAAATTTAAAGCAAACATTATGATTAATAAGCATAGATTTATAGTAAGCAGTGGGTTGGTCAGAGATTGATTAATTTTAGAAACATCTACTGAATTAGTAGACTAATCTTTCTGTGGAGAAGATTTTCATTTAAAAATCTTTTTGCAATTTTGTGGTCACACTCTTTATTAATTTACATTTTAAACTGTAGGGTTTCTAAGTTCCCGATACCTTTTCTAGACTTGTTGACTATAATAAAAATGGATATTCGTTGACAATAAGGTGATTAGTCTCTTAGTCCCTTAACGGACATGATTAAAATAGCTCCAATAGATACCCATTGTATGTTAATTGTATGTACACTCATGGAAAGTAAAGATTGGACACTTTCAATACATGTTATATGGAAACTGTCCCATCTCTACTTTCCATGAGTGTACATACATATGACGAATATTCTATGAAAATTTGCATACGCAGAACAGAATGAACAAGATGGCCCATCTTCGTATGCTTTTGAGACTTCAAAAAGCACAAAAGGCTGAAAAAAGTGCCAGAAGTATGGCAAAACCATTATTCAGTAGCACTTCTCTGAGGTGCTACTGAAAAATGTTTTTTTCATCCTTTGGCCGCGATGTAGGGTTGAACTGGTATTGCCAAAAATTGAACGACTCCTTTTAATTAGAAAATGGTAAGAGATATTGGAATTTGGTTTTCGGTATTAGTATTTTTAGGAAGAAGGTGACCTGATTTTCTGGAATTCTGGCAAACATACGAAAGTGAGAACTTCCATTTTAGTTCTGAAGAAAGTTGTATCAACCATTGAAAACAATTTGAAGATCAATCATTTAAATCAACGACAAGTAAATCGTACTTATACTATGTATATAAGTTTGCCCATTACTACCAATTTTATCCAAAAGTTTGTATGGAAGATTGAAAAAGCTATATCAACGATTAATCCAAATTAAGTAATATTTGTACATGAAATATCAACAGAAAATAAATTTATTTTTCTGCTAACAATACGTATGATGTAGCAGATACAGATCTTAGTTAGAGGCAGTTTTCCTAATTGAGGAGCTTGCTGCAAAAAGGGGATAACTCCATTAATTGTGGTTTTGAGAAAATCGAAGAAAACAGTTTTTTACTAGAAGCACTTTGAGTTTTCAATTTACAATTGGCATCCGATATAATAGGACCGCTTAGACCTCTCTCAATTAAAAATTAACCAGAAAACGTTTCCTTGAGCTGAAAAAAAAAAATAAAATTCATTGCAGTTACCTCGTTCTTCCACCAAAGGTGTCAATTTGAGCACCATTCTTAATAAAAACTCGATTAATCTAGCCCGTTATCTATCTATTTATTCTTTTTAATAAAAAAACATAATAAGTACAGTAAGCAAATATTAAAAAGGGAATGAAAACTAACTAGTAACATACAAATGTAGCTGCCTTACACAAAATATGAACATAAAAAATAACATAAAATTATTTTAGTTTAGTAGTTCAAACATGTTATACTTAATCGTAAACTAACATAAAAAATAATAATAAACATGAAAGGAACAATATAAACATATTTTAAGTCACTGGTTAATATCGTCATCTAAAACTTCGGTTTCTTCATTTTTTGGCAATCTTTCGGATATAAGTTGTTGGTAATACCAGTTGTTATTCTCGGGAACATGTTTTTTAGCTAAACGCATTGCGTTTTCGTATTTCAGGCTTTGTAACGGTAGTTTTCCATCATAAACAGGAACAGCTTTGTCTAGGTTGGGTATTGCACTCGACTTCTGAATAACAAAACTGTCTAATATAAGGATGTTGGTAGATTTACTGCACTGTATTCCTGTATTATCTGAAGAATCTGCACTAAAAGGTTCTTCGTCACTTAAATCACTCATTGTTCGTACTGTTTTAAAATTTATTACACACACAACATGAAACGTATTCACGATACCGGTACATGACGCACACTGCGATAATAATATTTTAACCGTCATTTGCAACCAGTAATAATGTTTGGTGCAACAAGGAGGTGACTCCGGAGTTACCTAGTTTTTGCACCAAACAACTGAAGGGTGTAAGTACAAACATTATTATAACTTGCTTAATATCACTTGGAGTTGCGTCGTTGTTGCACCAAACGATGCGCAATATTCTATTTAGTAATGTAGTATATAAAGGTCATTTTTGCAAAAAAATGGAGTTACCTCCTTTTTGCAGCAAGCTCCTCAATTATGGTAGTAGTTTTCTACTTTGACTAATGTCTTATTCAGGACCATAGACGTTGATACAGTGGACGTAAGCAGATGACTAATTTTCTATGTAGGTAGGTATACTTTGCTAATTTGTCATGGATCTTTGAAAGTTTGCTTCAACACATGCTTTTGAAAACATGGGCATAGATTATGGAAATTTTCTTATCAACTTTAATAACCAGCTGCCTAGCTTCATTTTGAGAAAAGTTTTACATTTTAGGAAATGCATTTCTTTGATAAATTATTTACAAATTGCCGAATAGCAAGATATGGTTCTACACACTAGATTAGATTAGATTAGGGGCGGGGGTGCCACCACGGGCCTTTTTCACCGCGACCTTCCAGGCGCTCTCTCTATGAGCCTTATCGACCTAGAGAGCGGCTCCTTAATATAGCTGTGCGCTGTGGATTTCTAATGCTGTGTCCAGCATTAGAAATCTTGTCCTTGCCAGGCCTTCACTATGGCACAGCATATGGACTGAGGTTTCCTCCTCCTCCTTTCACAATCTCCAGGTAGCATCTTCCGCTAGGTCTATTTAGTCTACAGTGAAATGTCAGCAGACCTACTATCATTTTGACGATTTTCCTGTCTTTACCCAGTAGTTTTCCCCTAGTTGTTCTGGTGATCATTTCCTGGACTTGATATGTGTCCATTCGTTGATGGACTTTCTGCTTTATGATTTGGTGGTGCTGAAGGGTGGATCAGGCCCGACGAATTGCCTTGACGAACCGTGTCTGGTTAGATCGTCTGCCGCCTCAGTTCTCTTTACGCCCTTGTGGCTGGGAACCCAGGCCAAAGCTAGTTTTCTTTGGGAGCCCACCTCGTTTAAGGCACTTACGCAGTTCCAAACTAGTTTGGAGTCAACACTTGCTGAACTAATCGCTTTGAGTGTCGTTTGGCTGTCTGAGAAGATAGTGACGCTTTTACCGGGCTCGGTCCATGTTTCCACTTCTCTAACGCAAACGTGAATTGCTACTACCTCAGCTTGAAAGACCGTTGTGTCCTTGCTGAAGCTTTAAATTTAATTTAAGGCATTCCTTATACCTATGTATTTTTTACCCCTTTTTTATTTGGTACTATAAATATAAAATTAAGGGCGCATATTACATTTTCATTCCATAAATTCTCAGATTATGGATAAGTAATACTTATATCTATTGCACTGTTAATTTGAAAACAATTTATTGTTTTTGCACAACTATAACTTTGTTATTGTTTATTGATTGTATGTAATAGTGGTAACCAGAACTACAAAATCAACAAATACATGTTATAAAGATATAGTTCGAAACGATTCTAGAACGCTTAGATAACAAGCCTTCAATTCTCTTTTTAACCTACACAACATACACATACTCACCGCAGGAATTGAAGGACTATACGTACAGGACACCATCATATCCCATCATCACCGCATCAGCAGAATCAGCCGTCGAGATTTTATTTCTAGTTAAACAAAGTGTGTAGCAAACAAACACATAACAACCCAGGGTCCGCAGCAGCATCAGGACGGACTGTCATTGTAGGAATGCAATAGTAAATCAAGATTGGATTTCAACCCCCGCCCGGTGGACGGGGAAGCTCACCCGTTCACCCTCTCCGGAGCGCTAGTCTAATCTCGACCTCGCACACTCGCACAGAACCGCCGCTGCCGCCAACGCCATCTAACAACAACAGTACGGACAATTCAAACTCCGGACAATGACGTGTCCGATCAAAGCTCCGGACTACTGCTATATCCTCTTTCTTCCTTGCTGTATTTTCTTTTACTTTCTCTCTTTCTTCTTTCTCTTGACACTTACACACATATGCTATAACGATACGTACCGCTGGGTAGGATACCTACTTTTTCCTCCTTTACACATAGGCGGCGAACTCTCATTCTACAAATTGAAAAATACTCATTAGTTGGATGCCTCGCACCGATTGTCGGCACCGAAAAAATCGGAAATTAAAGAAAGAAAATGCTAGGTATTTTCACTAAATTCTTTGTTGTCCGTGTGTGTTTCCTATATAGCTATAGCTTGTTCGTTCGCTTAGATTTCAAACGGTGACAATAACGATTTTAAATCGTATCGGATGTATAGGTGATACGAGTTCTATTCGATTTTATAAAAATAAACAGTGAGAACCAAAATTACAAAACATACCTATGTGTACTATATGATTCAAAATTCTTTTTATAAGCGGTGGCTATGGATTACGTATATTTGAAAAACGTGTGGTTTAGCTTAATATCATTTACTTATCTGTCAAATGTGATTAATTTTAAATGTCAAAATTCTGGTTAGTTTGAATGTTGCATTATCGTTGGTAGGAATAGGAACTTATATTGAATTAGAAAAATGGTATTTCTGAGACCGAATCTGATTCGCTGATTAGCAAATAATAAATATTCTTTTGGTATATAAATTATTTCTTAAATGTTGAAGGAACAATTTAAAATTAGAGTAAAAAAGGACATACATTAAAGGAAAATGATAGCCATTATGATTTAAACACAATCTAACTCGATGTTTCATATTATCAAACCTCTTATAAGTGTCTCAGGCTATTCTTTAAGTGCGGAGAGATTCTTTATAAACTGTATTTATTAAATTAAGAAGTAGGAAATAATCTAATGGTGCTAAATCAGGTGACCGAGGTGGATATGAATTTTCTGTTTTAGCACTAATTAAACGAGTATCATAAAATTGCCTTAAATAATGGAGAGTAATTTGTGCCGTATGTGCTATCTTGTTGGAAATAACCTCGGGATAATTCATCATCGTGGAGCTGATTGATAAATGTTTCTAAAATATTATCTCTATATTGTTCGGTTGTTACCGATTCATCGAAGAAAATAGGTCCAATAATGCGCCTTCGTAAAACAGCTACCTAAATACCGACTTTTAAAGGATGAAGTGACGTTTCTCTAAAATAATCATTATCAGCACTCCATATTCTCATTGTTTGTGAATTTATGTATCCAGATAGATGAAACCATGCTTCATCTGTAAAAATTCTTAAATCTAAATTGTCATCGTTCATTCTATTGATAAACCAAATGCAGTATGTTGCCTTGCTTTCATAATCTGGAGACAATAGTTCGGGTATAAACTTATTTTGTATCTATATGATCCCAAATCAATCTTATTAATCCTTTGGCAAGTGCTATATGACTTGTTGACTTGCTGAGACAGTCCTCGAAGAGATAAATGAAGGTCATCTAACATCTGCAACAACATCTTGAGTACGTATTGTAGGTGTGCCACTACCTTTTTTTCGTTGAACACTTCCAGTACCTTGAAATGTAGCCAGGTAACGAATGTGCGTGTATAAAATACGGCTTCATCGATTATTACATTATCTAATGTTATGAGCAGCATTTAACGAACATCAGTTAAAGAGTGCTTCAGAATCAAAGAGCGTTCGTATCGTTACAGGTGGAAATCGCCTCAACCATAACTAAAACGTTATTGGTAAAGTTTGGGTTCAACTGATGCTGATGTAGCCCAACTTGCAAAATTGTATTCGAGGGGGGTTATATACTCGTAGTAGGGCTTGTATATGTTGGACACGATATGGATGGGTTATGCTTCAATAATCTGAAAATTGCGGATTGTGATACTTCATGCTAGTCTGCGAGTATCATAGTGCTTATGACAGGCTGCTCGACGACATCCAACATCTCTCCCGGAGATTGATAATGCGTAGAGGTCCAATTGCTCCCCCATATTGTGCCAATCTAGGTCGAATATTGCTATATTCTCTACCATGTTGCACGTTATACGGATGATATCTATCTGGAAAGCTTTCTGCATAGAGACAGCTGCAAATACAGAATTTGGACTTGATTCACACTAACAGAACAGGCGTTAAGATTGCACTTGTTGCGATTGCAATTTTACGTAATTTCTACGTACTATTGATTTGAAAAAAAAATTGACGGACATTTAGAAAACTAAAAAACTTACTACAACTTTTTTCATCTATTAGTCATTACGTATCATGAAGAGCAAATCCCCAAGTTGATGGGTATAGATTGAGAAGCAGTCTCTATACTTATAATTAAAGAACTCTAAACTACAACGGTGTTCATCTACGATAAAACGAAATTAACATCAAATTTACTTAAGGATGAATGTATAATTTATCTGCAGTTTAACTTATCTTATTTTATTATCATACAAGTGATCAACAGCACACGGAAATAGTGGTATAGAATCTAGATATACTGGTTATGATATTTTTCTTAACTTCGGATGCAGTCACTCCAGAGTATTATTACTCTGATTTTTTAGGTAATAATCAAATTACTTTTTTTATGATCAAATACTGATAACTAATGGCACATTTCCGTTTTTTAGTAAAATTTGCGTTTTCAACATGAAATGCAAATGAAATGCCACCCTCTTTTACAATCATTGCAGCATTCATAAATGACAGTAGTGACAGTATTGGAAGCAAATTGAAAATTCGGAAAACACATAACAATATGGAATATAATTAAGGAGCTAACGGGAAAATCCGGTAATCAAAAGCAAAGCACACAAATTGAGCCAAATGGTATGAATTACTGTAGTGAAGAGTATTACCACTATAGATACAATGCGAGTAAAAAAGATTGAAGCATGGTGGGTCTATATTTGTTTCTAATTTTATCAAAGTATCTTCTAATTACACCTTTACTCATAATGCGTTTGAGTTTGTCATTTTGTCTGTTTATACATATTTTTTTGCTCGATATTTTGTGGTTGCAATTCTTTTAGCTTTGTTGTAATAAGAAATTCGTTTTTTTTAAAACTTTGTTTACATTTTGCTAGTTGATTGCTACGTAAAATAATTCGTCCAATTATTTTGTTGCAATAGTTGTTAAAATGTTGAGAAATCTACCATTCAATGTTTATCATTCCTTATATCATACCTTCCTTTTGGAAGCGTACATCCGTGAAGGATTTCGCAGGGAAGACTCACTGCAAATGTGTTATGATGAATACATCTTACAGTTTCCGAATGAAAATATTGAGTTCGGTCAAACTTGTAAAGGAAAATCTTCTGGCAGAAATACAGTTCTGAACAATGAAACTGTGGAAGAGACTAAAGTCAGAATGATGAGCAGTCCGAAGAAGCCTGTACAACAGCTATCACAGCAAACAGATATTATATGGTTCGTGTCGGAAGGCACTACAAAGTTTTGCATACGTCCCGTATAAGATTTTAGTTGTGCAAGAGCGGTCACTAGTTGATTATGAAAGACATGTTGTGTATTATTGCCACTTCTTCAAATACTAGCGAGATGCTGGGCGTCACATTTTTCAGTGATGAAGCATGATTTCGCTTTAGCAGTTTTGTTAATTCACCGAATTATCGCATATGGTCCACTGAAAATCCCCACGAATTCAGAGAAACTGAACTCCATCCGCTAAACGTTAAACATGAATGCATACAATTATCGACAACAGATCTCGGAACCATTTTTAAACCAATTACATCCTGATGACCTACACAATAGATACTTCCGACAGGGTGGTGCCGCAGCACATATAGCAAATAAAAGAATAAGGTTTCTCGAAGAATGTCACTATAACTATTAGTAACAATGTCTCCCGAAGTATTAATTAAAGTCTCTGACAATATGAAAATAAGGAGGGTGAATACATGTCTCGAAAGAAAAGTATTTGAACATGTGCTTGTGGTTATGCTTTTACACTTTTTTGACAAATATAGTTATCACAACGTCTCAACATGGTTTCCGCAGAAATAGATCAACCACAACATATCTTGTTGTTGTCATCGTATTTATTAAACAGGCAACAATATGAGGAGACGAATACATCAAAACCGGACATGATGAATGCACAACGCGGGGTTCCACAGGGTTCCGTGGTGAGGCCTCTGCTTTTCGTCATATACATTAACGATCTGGATGTCGGCCTTTCAGCAGATAGAGTTTGCCTGGGAGATGATACTTCAGTTGTAATTAAAGAAAAAAGAGCAGATGACAAAATTGTAAAATCAAAAATTATCATGGACGAAGCATGCAGCAGCAACGTGTTGTAATAGCTAAACAAAATGAAGGTTTTGCATTGCTCTAAATATGATTTTGCATTAAACGTTGAAATCGGACGAAAACATTAACGTCAATACAATACCAAGAAATACTGTTAAAATATTTATCAAAATACCATTGGTTTTGATTGAGATGACTCTCGTTAAAACATGTCATGGATATACTTATTATACTTATGGATATAATGCAGTAGTTCAAACCTACTTCTTTCTAAAACATCAAGAAGAAAACGATTTTGTACAAAGTATTCGAGTAATCGAGAATTCTTGGATACTTTGCTAGTTTTTTATAAAGAACAATTTTTAAAAACTCTCATGTAATCCTTTTTACTCCTCTGTCATTCTCTACTTTTGCGAATTTGACAGAACATAAGGTATTAGGCATTATAAATGTTCTCTACTCAATTGTTGAGGTTTTATGTATACATTATTAAAAGGCTTAGAGTTCTGTTTCCAAATAAAACTTTTTGATAATGTAGTTACTACTTTTAACCATTCCACCAAAAGGTAATAATTCTAACGGTTGCTAGCTTATTGTTATTTCAACTAACTTTTTTAAGCCGGTATGTCAGCCGTTGGTATTGAAGAAAATATATATTTTGGGGCATGCTGAATTGCCTGAAGTGACAAATTCTTAGTTGCTTATAATTAATATCTTATGAACTATGTATGTAGGCACCTATTTGCATCTACATATAACTATAAAAGTTAAAAATGCAAAATAAATATCGCAGATACTTTTGTATTTAATAATCGAAAATGAAAGAAGTAATTCGATCTTGAGATATTATACAATGCCTGAAGTCCCTTGCCTATAAACGACAGCAATTTCTCTGACAGATCCAAACTCTGGCGGTATTCAGGTTCGGATTTCGCGAACGCCATTATTCAAAGAAAATAACCTTCTCAAACATTCGAAATTCCCCCGAAATGGACCTTAGCCTTTCCTCCCGAATCCAGCATTAAACATCGATCCGTCTTAACTAAATCGCCTATATTTTATCGGAGCTCTTTACATTGAAATCTAATAAAACTAACTTATTTCCAATATCTCTTATACCTGCCGGCATCGGTGGCTATTTTCTCTCTATTTTACTATATATGAGGTAAGGTCATTTAGTTTCTGTATTCCTTGAATGCAATAAATGCCAGTATATTAATTAAATAAATTAACTTAATGCTCTAATTATTGTATAGTTTGTAATAAAATAAGAACACAGCGTGTTTGTCTATCTAGCTCTTTTTTGTGAAATGTTGAAGAAAAATGATTTTCTGTCAATTTAGGTTACACATCAAATCAATTTATACGTTTCATGTAAAATAATGTCTTCAAAATAATTACGAGTAGTAAAATAACAACTATACCATCACATTATGTGAATATTTTTATAGGGGTGCTATTATGAGAATTAAATGGTGGTGCCTCGTATATTGCTACTACATATGCATTCCAAAGATATCGAACCGAACACTCCACGTACGCTATACATATTCCGATCAACGGATATGGCCGCATTAAAGTTGACCATGATCCGTGTTGAATACTGTATGAGACGCTGCTGGCACGTCACCTTCTTCCCTCCACTTTGGCAATCCTTCTTCTTTTTCCTTCCTAGTAGTTGGCATTTTATTTATCAGAATATTTTAGGAAATGCCTATCGAATATACGGTAAGGGCGGCGGTATTTCTGCTAAAATTAGAATATAAAATAATTGAATCTGACATATAAAATAATATTAATGTATTTAAATAATTTTCATTAAAGTCTTACTTGTAGCGGTATACTTATATATCAGTTTTTTTTTCAATTTCTAGAGTGTTAGGTAGGCATAAACGGGTATACGGTCAAAACCCACGTGCTCAGAATAATATAACCGGCAGGATTCTTAACTTGTAGCTCTCGTCCGTCGACGGCCTACACAGAATTCCGTCCCTGCCAACATCATTGAATAAGGAAATTCTATAGAAAAGTGAAAAGTTCTCTTCTCATCACGAGATGCAGGGGATGTCTTCAGCCATTCCATTATGTACGATAAGTTAGGGTTTGACTAGGCTTTACTGTCGTTGCCATGTTTCCTGTCGTAATGTTATGTTCAGTCTAGTTTCAGATATAAAATATCCAGTGACATTTTTGTGGTGGTTAATAAAATAGTTTATTTTGTAGTGACTGATATTCTAGATTAGATTTTGGAATAATTTAGAATTAGTTAGGTAGATTTTAACTCCTTTACGTGCAAATATACCAAGTATCATCATTGACATTAATAAAGAGGTTTATCTTCTATATTTTAAAAGCAGTTAGGTACCTCTGATGTCTGTATTTACAAAAGTTGCAAATAGTCATAAAGTCACAAAGTAGACTTTACCCTAAACAAACTCATTGAAATGTCATAAGCGGTTACAGCAAATATCAAGCACTAAGAAACTATTGTAAAATCTCTGAGAACGATATTTTGTTTAAGTATCTTTGACAGAAAACAGACAGTTACGTAACGATTTGTCATATTATATTTTTGGTGAATACAGCAATGAGTAGAAATACCTTCTTATAGTGCAACCAAGTAGAATTGAAACCTGAAGCAGGTCAGTCGAGTCGACCGGTACATTCGGAGACAAAAGTTTTTCGCGCAAAATTTGAATTTTTCTCTAACCTATAATAACAAGTTAAGTTCATAACAGATTGAGCAGCATTAACGCTATTGAACGAAACATTGATTAATAGTATTATACTAAATTAATGCTCTCTTAATTAATACTCTATCAATAATTATAATATGATTATACTGTTTCTTGATATCTAAACATACTTCTTGCAAACATCAATTAATAAAACGAAGTGAATGTATGTGGCAATTATTTAAATTTATTACATCTTTAGACTACAGCATTATAATAGTTATGGATATAGAATTAATTATGTATTTACTGTAAATAAGATATATTTATTAATGACATTTGATATTTAACTCAAAAATAAATTAGAATCACTAACAATTCCACACGCATAATAACACTAAAGTTCATTTTCTGAATCTGTCCATTCCATTTCACTATCTGATTCTCCTAATCTGATAATAAATTCATCCATGTCATCGTGAAGTCTGTCTCGTTCTATATACTCATTTTCAATGCGTTTCACATGTTCGCACTCCCACAGCCTGCCACAGATCTGTACTAATTTCTTCAAATGCCTGATGTATTTAAAGCTTCCATATTTGAGTTCGAACTAATATTATGAGCTGCTACTTTTCTTTTTACCATACTCCAAATTAACTCTATTGGGTTTAAATCGCAATGGTAAGGGGGTAATCTTAAAATAGTATGTCCATTAGCCACTGCGCAGTTATCAATTTTGTATTCAGGAAGTGGTTTGTTTTGCTTCACTATTTCAAGTAGTTCGTACTTCAACATGGCAGGCTGATACGGAAGATTTTTCGAATGCAGCCACGATACAATTTCATTCTTTCTCCATGAAGCTGTTGGTGATTTATTAAGCTGGATACTATGGTAGGGTGCATTGTCCATAACAATAATTGAATTGTTTGGTAGTCTCGGAATCAGAACGGTGGTGAACCATTTTTCAAAGTTTTCTGAATTCATGTCGTCATGATAATCACCACTTTTCGTTTTTGACTTAAATAGTAGTAAACATCCCTCGATGAAGCCCATACTTCCTCCAGAATGAGCCATAATCCACCACTGTCCAGCACCATCCTTTTTTAAAACACCCTTGACTTCATCACTTTGCCAACATTTGCTTACAGTATAATTTTTATGTACATAACTTTCGTCAATGTACACAATAGGTCTCTTATTAATTCCAAGCTTGTCATTATCCATTATAAATCGTAAATATCGTGCTCTCCAAGCAACAATATCTTCTCGCTCCATTAAATTATATCGATTTGACTGGCATTTCTTATAACGATATCCCATCTCAAGAATAATTTTACGCAAAGTCTCTCTACAACCATTAAATGATGTGTGCTGGGTCATATATGTATGTAGAATACTTAATGTAGGTACAGTTTTCGTAACCATATACAAAGAATTTATTTTATTCCGCAATACACACCTGCAAATTAGTATATTTAAATATTATTGATACTCATAATTAAGTAGAAATTAGTAATTACCTATCAGCATCATCCATAACAGTGCTAGCATGATTTCTTGTAGACACTGGTTTTTCAACGATTGCTGTCGACATTGTTGGCTTGGGTTCATTGTTACCAGACATTGCCTTACGAATACGTAGAATCGTGCTTTTCGATTTACTTGTCATAGCAACAACTCGGTTAATGACTTGTTCAACAGGAAATGAATATGATCCTGCTGTCTTCTCCACATCGCAATATTTTATAATATTCTGGAGCAGAAGTAAAACTTTGTCCTTAGCTGAAATTTATATATTTAGTACACACATAAAAAGTAAGGTTATACAATATCTCACCTCCACACAAACGTTGATTCACTGTAGTAGCTTTGAAAAAAGCAGTTATTTAATATATATAAACGGCAAAAAATGGTTAAAGTGGAGAAAACGAGATAAAGAACAAATAAGTAGCAAACGCAAACGAACAACCAGTAAACAAACGAGACGGGACTGTACTTCGCTGTCAAACGTGAAAAATATAGGCACGCGGGTGAGTGGGGTAAAGAGATTGTCAAATTAGTTCACATATTTTCCGGGTCTCAAATCTATCTGGTGGCACTATAATCTATTTTGACAGTTAAACCACCCGAAGTGTATCTACAGTTGTTAAATTGTACCTACATTTTAGTCCTTACGGAGTGCATAAGTTTCCTAAAACCTATCAAACTATGAAAGCAGGTATTTTGTTACTGAGTTGGCGTTGGTAATACAAATTGGGTAGTTCTGACAGAAACGTTAGTTCTAACTTTCAATTCTATGAGTGTCAATTGTCTGACAGCTGTCAAATTCTAAAAATATTTATTCTATTTTGACAGTTACGCCACCCAAATCTGTGTTTTAGTGCTTACAGAGTGTATAAGTTCTGAAAACTGTCAAAGTTGAGTGCATTTATTTTCTTTCTGGCTTGGTGTGTGGAATACAAATGGAAAATGAGCAATTGTGGTAAATATGCTTTTCCTAACTTATAACTGTTTTATTCGGTAGGATCTTAAGTTTCCTGAAAACTGTCAAAATATGAAAGCACTTATTTCTTACTGGGTTGGCGCACTTGTATATGCCTATCCTTCTTGATCCTCGCCATTTGTTTAGCTCTATCTAGCGGCACTCTGTGTACTTCCAATACTTTTCTGCACTTCTGTTCAACTTCTGTTCTTACTTGCGTTTTCGATTCCCATGTCCTCTTCACTGGTTTATTGCTGCTCATACGTACTACATACGAGCCATCTCAACTGATCTCTTCTTATTGTTTCAATAATTGCTCCGTTTTTAACTCTTCTCTTACTGTTGTATTCCAAACCCTATCTTTCCTTGTCACTCCTAGTGCACCTCAGAGACACTTCATCTCCACGATTTGTATTCTATTCTTCATTCTTTTCGTGACATTCGTACATTCATCTCTGTTTGTCTAGATATTTCCTTTTTCGAAAGGAAGGGGGCTTTTGACTGCGTGGTATAATTTTGTTGCATTTCCTAATTTATTATCTAATTCCGTTTCTTGGCAAACTTCGGAATCTATATATACCCCCAACTATTTAAAAACTTTCACTTGCTCAGTTTGAATATTACCCAGTGTTACGTTTATAATTTTATCTTTCTTGCCTAGTACCATGACCTTAGTTTTGCTCTAACTGCTTTTCGTTTTTCGCAAATACCACTAGGTAGTTGGCAGACGCACATAGCCCCATAGTCTGTTGGCTCCAGATTCGAAATTTCTATATGTATATATGGACGTAGGCTTTGTTGTTTTTTGTTCCTTTGATAATGTTATCCATCACCATATTAAGCAAAGTTGGACCTAATACACTTCCCTGCCGTAATCCTGGTTGTACGATGAATGTTTCTGACTTCACATTATTCGCTCTTATCTTTCTGTTTCAGTAGGTTCATTATTGCTTTGTGTCAAACTTTGCATTATCGCTATTCTAGATATTGTGTCAAGATCTACAAAAGCCAAGCAATAATCATTTTCCATATCTCTTATTCTCATAGAATTTTGGTGGTATGCTCGTCAAGGTAATGCCTCTATAATACTTATGTACATTGGCTCTTGTTTCCGTTCTTAAATATTGGGATAATTCCACTCCTTTGCTATCTTTCCTACGTTTAAACAATGACTATAAAGCAATTTTACAAATTTGATACCAGTCGTTCCAATATATTCCAACATTTCTGCCGATATTTTTAATTTCTTTATTGTCTCCTTTACTTGTTCTTTGCTATTTCTTGGTTTTCTGCACTCTCTTCTTCTTCTTCAAGCCATTGTATAACCTTCCGCTTGACCTTTACATTCATAATACAAATTATAAATGGATAGTTCTGTTAGAAGACATCCAACTCCATGACTTCGTTACTGTCAGAAATATGATGACAAAATATTTGTATTTTTTTATTTGCGCCAATCAGCATCACTGGCCAATACCAACATTGGTATCTGAACAACCCGAATGAAAAAAATGAATATTTTAATAGCTATTAATGTAACGAGATTATTATGCGATTTATAATAACCGATTCGCCTGTGAAACGTCCGAGGTTTATATAAATCGTAAAATCGTATAATAATCGAGTTGCATTCAAAGCTTTATCGTATCATTGACAACGATGGAAATCAAAAACTTTGTTTATTGTAATTTATTGTCATTTTACAGTGTCATAACATAACTAACGTATTATAACGTAACTAACGTATTATATTTCCTAACTAACGTATTATGAATTGTTATGATGTTATGATATCAATAATATGTAATAAAGGTTTAACTTAAAGTAAGCTTAATTGTCAATGATACGATAAAATATTTTACGTTATAGCGAAGTTGAGTGAATACGTTTTTGGCAGAATTAAAACCTAAAAATCAGTCATGTCACATTGTAAAGAATTAAGACAGAAATTATCTACCGATGAAGGTTGTCAAAGTAATTTAAAACCACCCCAAAATATTCTGATTAATTCTCTGGAAAAATAATAGTGGAAAAGTTTATAGTTATTTTTGCATAATTTAGTTGGTTAACAGATTAATAACCCGTTGGATATAAAGTATTTAAATAGTATTTCTTATAATAAATATAATACAGTCGTATAGTCCTGTCGTGCCTTATACTAATTATGTTTTCCTACTATAATTACATTTAATAGTATCGCAATAGACCATGTATAATACCTTTTAATGAAAATTACTACTTTTAAATATTCAGCGGGCGAATTATAATTTATGATATCCTCTTTTACACCTTATTGTTTCTGATGGAATTGTATAATGTAGATATATGATTTTGCGTAAGTATACATGTTATAGCATATATTATGTTGTAATTTCTTTTTCTTTATGATAATAAAAGCTGACACTAATAAATAGAAACCTACTTCTAAATAAAATCTATGTACACTATCAATGCAATTTATAAGACACTTATAGTTGGATTACATTTGCGGTTACGGATGGTTGTGTCGCCGCAAGAACGGCAAAACAAACACCTACAAGTATGTATGTACTTACATACTTACATGCATATGTATATTTGTAATATACAGCTTGTACAATAAAGTACCGAATATACTACATGTATGTAGGGAATTATAGATATCTTAACATTACCTACATATTATACAACATACTTGGTGTGTAAGTAGTAAGTAAAGACTAAAAGAGGAAGAATGGAAAAATTTTCCAGAACACTAGACAAAGATTACTTTTCTATCCAAATTTGTTGTTTCTTTTGTAAACCGTATAAATATTTTGACGAACTTTAAACTCCCTATCTGTCTTCTAACCCCCACCAATTGTTGCCCGATAATTGCAGTAATTTTCGAGTTTGATTTTCCAAACACCTTATATTATGATTCATCAAAAATTATATTCTCGGATTCTACACTTTCCTACTTTTAAGATGAGTGAGGCTCTTATTTATCTTCTATTTGGCAATGGACATCAAACTCAATTTTTACATCTATGTGCAGATAAAACCATTTCTAGTTCTATCTATTCAAATGCCTAAAAAACTCTTTCAGTCACTTCAGACCTATTCAGGTGTACGGTGTTTTGACGAAGTTATATATACAAGGTGCCCATTGAAGACTCCGGTGTTTGATTGTAGCTATATCGTTAAATCAATAGAAATTTTGATTGACAGTATGTTAATGAGGATAAAAGGAGACATTTTGAAATTAATTTGACTTATACAGGGTGTCCCAAAAACGCGTACCACATAATTATCACTTTTTTTAAATTGAATGACCTACTTATTTCTATTGAACTGAGTGTACTTTCAGATGATTCGTTCACACCTAAAATAATGTTGCTTTGAAATGCGACGTTGCCAGGTTCTTGAATTCTTTATATTTTTTTTTGCTGAAATCACTACTTTAGTTAAACTTTAATTCCCGCATAATTTTTCATTTATTTTTAATGAAATTTTGTAAAAAGTCTAAACTAGCATCATTTTATCTTATAAGCGCGGAATGTTGTGTGTTTATTATACAGGGTATCCAAAAATATTATTTGAATATCAATATCTTCAATTCTATTTTTTGCCATTTTCTTAAATGGAATGCCCTCTATCTAGCAATTTTCAACTGAGAATAATCGAAGCCAACGGAAACAAATACTTACGCCCGATGGCTAGAGACTCTTGCATATCATAAATACTGTCATTCGCCGAAATCTCGGAGTCTCTACGCTGCACCAATACGTCCTTCAACTTACCCAGAAGATGCTGGATAGAATTCATAGACCATTAAATCTAGATGTTGTACAGAGCATGAACTTGTATGCTGATAGGGGCACAATTCAGTCCAAACACATTGTGCAACAGCTTGCTTTGTAGCAAGGTCAATTAGGCATTTCAAAAGTGTGGCAGATAACTTCACGCACTTTGAATTACTGACTTAAAGAGTTCCTCTTCGTGATGCCCTAAAAAGGAGATTTAATGGTTATACCCAAAATTACTAACATCCAAACGTATCCTCTTTGTTGGACACTTTGGGCTATTTGCTTTTCTTAGTTTTAAAAGTTTTACATCTCTTTTCATCAGAATTGGTGATGGACATATGTACATCTTTGGAACATTAAAATCCATTCATGATATAAGAAAAGGCGGTGAAACTTGGCGACGCGAATTGGAAGACAAAGTGTTGAATTATTATACTTTGTTTTTGTGCATTTTATTCTTGCTTGTGTGCGATAGTATCTTAATTGTTATTGGTTCAAATTTGTAGACTAGTAATTATTCAGTATGAGAGTGTATTTTCGCGAAAAAATTATCGGAAATATTTTTTAATGGTTTTCATCAATAACTTTTGAAATAAATAGAAGAGTTAGTTTCCAATATTGGCAAATTCATACCTATATATATATTTATCACCAAGAGTTTTTATTGTCTTGTGGTGAGTAGTAGTTGCAGCAGATAATTATGGTAAAAATTCGATAAATCTCTTACGTATCGGTATAAAATCCTTAATATGTATGTACTTACGTATTTACATTATCAACTCCATCAAAATACTACACACTTAAATTGAGGAAAACTAAGCGTCTAAGCGTCTACAGACCATGCAACGTCCGACGTTCAAATCATTCACGTTTGCTCGCACGAACAAATGCATAGCGTGCTATTACACTGATGAGAATGAAATTTATCGGCGGAATTAATGCGCTGGAGAAAATATTTATAAAACAGAATAAATAATAAGAAAAATGCATGGAAGTATAAATATTAATGATGTCCGCTGTGGTCTTTTATTTATTGCTTGTATCCCTATCGCATTGCGTAACGCTACACTTGGAAGATATTAGTTCATAGAAGTAACACATTTGGATGATGGAATAGAAGACTTTGAACTTTAGTTATTATGATTCAGCATCTGCGTCTACTATATTGATCGCCATTGCACGCAGCTTTTATATTTATGAGAGTCAAATTTCTGTTATAAATAACTGCTGCTTCAGAAAAGATACGAAATCAACGTAAGATTTGCGCAAAACCTAGCATAACTATTTTTTTCAAATAACAACATTGAGTAATATTTTGACGTGTTGATGGCGCAACGTATTACCATATGTAGTCTTTGTACTGCACCTTTTCATAGAGTGCTACCTAACTAAATAAATTCGCATTTAATGCCTGTACGTGATAAGACGATGCATTACAGCAACAATTTATATTAGTTGGGTTATTATTGGATGTGCCAAACGCACATAAGTGATGGATTGCGGTTGGTACTGAATTGCTGAATTGTACTTTGAGAGGCTGATAGGTGGAAATGATGATTTTCGTGTTTCAAAACTGCTGCTTGTATGGAACAGGGAAAAAACTGTCATACAACTGTGAGCAAATGCAGAATGCAAACATTGGCAAACGAAGAAAAGCAAAAACCACTTTCAGAGAAATTTTTCGTTAGACAAGGAGTCGTTTTCAATTACCTACACAATACCAGAAAGATTCAGCAGATTGACAGATGGATACTATACAGAGTGCGTATAAAGTATTGCACCAAATGGCGTTATGTAGAAACGGTTTGACATTTGGATTTTAGATTTGGTGGGATTAAATCATAGATAAATATCCACGTTTGGACGGATAACTCATTTGTTTTAAGAGGTGTTTGTCTGAGACAGCTATCTTGAATTTTTATAAATTGCAATCTATGTTCACTTTAATGTCATTTGGCAGGTAATTTAGAAACACAATACGGGATATGATATTACAGAAATAATAAATAGAATCAACAATAAATACATTCAATGAATAAGCTGCTATACAGGAATAAGTGAAATAATTAAAAATCTTCCAATCAACAGATCTTACAGTATCGCGTACAGCGTAACGATTTAATGAATTAAAAAAGGTAAAACATGGTCTTGCTCTTAGAAGATCGAAAACAGCAACAATTGATGATGTTTAATTACAAATTTTGCTAGACGTTAGTGAAACATCACAAACGTCGATTAGGCAACTTGCAACAGATCATGATGCGCCTGAAGGATAAATTAGAAGATTTTGCCAAATCCAATAAATCGACAATACTTGCATGCAGAGGTCTGGTATCAAAAAGATAGTGCTCCACCGCATTTCGGCCAACAAGTTCGTATATTAGACGGCAATTTTCCAGCGCAATGGATTAGACGATTGAATGGCTTTCTAGATCTCCAGACAAGCCCGTGAATTTTGTCTTCTGGAGATATTTCAAAGAGTTTGTATATCGCAATAAGCGAACAACGTTAGATGAACTAGAAGCTCGCATTCGAATTGCGGTCACAAACATTCCTCCAGCATACCTGCAGAATGCCCTGGGAGCTTTTGTTGATAGCTGTGAACCGTACTTAAATACAGTCAGGAAGTAAATAGACAGCAACTTGAGCACCTATTGTGATATTCTTTAATTAAGTGATTCGAGTTTCAATTATTTCGTATACGCTTTTACAGCAGTTTTTTTCACTACTTGTATTTGTTTAATTTTTTGATTTTATTTGTTATTTTGTGAATGAATAAGCTTATGATATGCCGGATTGTGTTTCTAAATAAACAAATGGCACAAATTCAATTCAGGTTGTCATTTAAAAAATTCAAGATGGCTGTCTTAAACGTCAAACCGTTTCTACATAATACCATTTGGTGCAATACTTTATACGCACCCTGTATGTCTTACACGAGAAGCAGACGAAGAGATGAAAGTCATCGTTACTGAAGGTAAAATGTTGATTTCTCTTGCAATTGCATTATATTTCGATACTCTTTGCTTTCTATGGCTATGTAGGCTGTCAGATGGAATTATCTATTATGCTTGTAAGCAGTAGACAATCAGTCAATAATTTTGAGAATATTCATAATTCGATGGCAATATAGGTAGAGGTAGATTCAATATATCATCCACCCCACGATTTGTTCATACAGAGTTGTTCTTTTGACTACTATTAAAGGTCTTCAGTTCCTTGATATCTAAAGTATTAGATTTTGCATTAGTGTCGTGGTTATAGCAATCTACTCTGCTATTGTTGAAGATGATTATCTCCGATTGTAATGATACTCTCTTCCAACTTTTTCATATGGTAGCGTTTACAATGTAGTGATAGTGATGGTAGTTGATGGTGATGATCTAGTTGGTAGCAACTGTTTGCTTGACGATCAAGTTGCAGGCGGCACCGAGATGTTAGCCAATCCACAAGCCACACGTTCTTGGATATAATGTCGGCGCTGTACACTCAGAGCTGAAATGAGCCGGCCTCCACTTGAAAATATTTGACTTTTGGATACTGCAGTTCTCTGTTCTTTTACATTTTCTCTGGTCATTATATTTTTAGCTTTAGATCTCTTTCTGCATTCACTGAGAATACAATTCTCTGCAACAAGCAAGTAAGCATCAGTCGTTTTTCTTAAAGCAAGAAAACAATTTGTTTCCAAAATAGACAGATGTTAATGAGTAGAGTAATTTCGGCATATATGGAATAGACCGGGTAATATGGAATACCCGATATCTTATTAACAAGAGGCTTCATCTGTTAAATATCAATTGTAGTAATATGTTGTTTGGTAATGCCGGTCACTACCATCAAGTTATTCAGCCGGTAACATTCCCATAACCTCACAGAACTGAGTCTATGATTTTGCCGCGTTCCAAATTTGTGCAGGGTACCACCAACAAAAGCATATTGCCTGAAGTTGCTAAAATAAAACTGTTGTTATACCAAGGCTGAGTTTGTTAGAGTGTTAAACAAACTATTTGTTAATAACTTAGTTCAATAGAGTCATTAATAAAATAATTGGATTGATCTTAGTTTACATTTAGTGAGGCGAGTAATATGGAATATTCCATATTATCCGCCGTGTTCATATTCCATATAACCCGATACCACACATAAGTCGTACAGATAATAGATATACGAACAACATATTTCACCAGTGAAAACGATTTTCGCATTCGTAGATATATAAATTAAATATAATGTGCAATGACTACTTGCTTACATAGTTTTTATTCGCTAAAGGGGAAGAAGCATTATCGAATGAGAATTAAAAAAGTACCTACCAATTGCGTTCTGCAAAGCCAAAAGATGAAGATGCACAATGTATATTTTGTGATGAAAACTTCTCCATGAGTCGAAGCAGGGAAGTATGGATTATCTGTGTTGTTTGCAATGAATGGGCTCATGAAGCATGTACGAGTTGTGAAAAAGATATTTTTGTGTGTGATTTTTGTAAGTAGCTCTTATTTCATGTTGTCATCTATTTTATTTCTTGCAAAAAAATCTAAATAAATGCCTTATTAACACCAAGTGTTGTATATTTTCCGTATTCCATATTAGCCGCCATTTCAAAACTCATTAAATAAATGCACTTTTATAATTTTTCTACAGAAATTTTCTAAAAAACAAAAAGAATTTTAAACTCGTTATTTATTACTAATAAGAAACAATATTGAGTATTTTCTGACAAAATATTTTAGTTTTTAAGATGTTAGTTTAGAATTTATTTTGACTTAAATGATGCCTATTCCATATATGCCGAACTTGCTCTATATAATGGAGGGTCTAGATCTTCTGGATTATTGAGCTACGTAAGTATAATGTTTTGAAACAGAGTGTTGAATAATTTTATATTTGAAAGTTTGCAAACATAGAAGAATAAAACTTTATTCAATACCTGTCTAGTAAGATAAGGTTTTCCTGTAAATGAATTGACGTTCTTCCGACAAGTACAACTAGACTACTGCATTTAAAAATGCTCTGTGCGTTTTATTTGGACTGTGAAAGTTTTAAGTACCTACTTTCCTGATGTGCATACTTGGGATTTTATGAAAACCAAACGAGGAATACCTACTCATTTACTTGACCGGAATGAGACATAAACCCAAATATCATGGAATTGTCGCATAGAACTTATATCTGTATCTTTATACAAAAGCGTAGGCAAAAAAATAGTAACATAACCAATGAGACAAGAATACTGGCGAATAAATGTAGGAAATAAGTAGCCAAAATGTAAGGTATGCTATGTTTGTCTATGAACGTTTAATCGTAGAATTACAATAACACGTTTAATATGTGTAAAAGACTGGATTAGAGTTTATCCCAACTGTTATCGTTTGTCTTGCACCAATAATTGCAGCTTCAATAGCCCAAAGTATGAGAATTGGGTAGACCCAATCTCACCCCTAGTAAGATTGCAAGAATAATCGCTTTGGCAAGAAGACTATGCTTAGTGTTTGGTGGAATCAGAAGTGTGATATCATCATCTGCGATGGTCTGGTGAACTGATTAATACAATTGGTCCATTTGAATCATTTGCTACTATAAAACTGATCAAAATATCAAACGACAATTTTATTTAATATGGCAAAATTGGTTTGTAATATGTTGGAAGGATTCAACTGAAAATCCTAATTCAGGCTGCTTATTGAGATTTGGCTTCTTCTGATTAGTATTTGTTTGCGTTGTTGGGTCACTCATTTGACGAGAAACACTTTCATTCTTTCGTGGCAAGAAGAGCAGACTTTTAATGGTTTAGTACCCACAAATTGGCCAAAACCATTTTTCTAAACTGAACCCGCCTTTCCGAAAAAAGAATTCATATTTGTGTGTGTAGTGGTGCGTTATATGTGCTGAACGACCCTGTATATAACAAAAAGCTTTATTACGAATTGATTATTGTATTAGTCCGAAATCGAATATCGCTAACGTGCGAAAATGTAGAAAGACATCATCGCATCTCTTACACATTATGCCGTTGCATCGATGAGTACCAGGACCAAACCACAGGGGAATGAGAGTGCATTTATTCGTTTCGAGTGCGCGATTTCGTGTTCGTGTATTGTCCCGTCTGTGAACTACCTCTAGCCGAGTGCCATCGCATCGTAACTTAGGCAATGTACGGGGCGTGGCACCCGCTAATCGATGCGATATAGCGATATCGATTGCTTCGGCTTTGCCTCACTTTAACCATTACTCTAAGACGACACGCAAGCGATGCCGCGGTCGCTACAGAACTAGCATACTATGACAGGCCGTCGGTGCATCCACCTACTGCCCCATCGCAGATACCTACAGTCGACGGAATAATGAATGACGACATGCGAACTATTATCTGCTAGGATTTTAAAATAGACGCCTGGAGATTCGTTAGTAGATTGTTGGGGACAATATTAAGAAATTAACAGCAGGAAGGAAATAGTTAGAAGTTATTAAAGCTTTACTGCTAATAATGAAAAACAAACAAACAAAGACAGTACGTAATTAGAAACTTAGCATAACAGATTTCATATATTACGCTCTCTGCATCCAAATCTTGTACAATTTTGTTTCATTCTGATACTGCCGTGCAATCGGTTAATACGTCTCAGATTTAGATTTAATTTAAAGGTGTTATTGCACTACGATCCTTCATCTACGACATTTTTGCCGAGATGGTTGGCACAGATTTCTGTGATTGCGGTGCAGTTTCATGTCAGGGGTTCCGCAGTAGCTATTTTGTTTCAGATCTATCCTTGCCACGTGTTTCCCAAAGTTAAAATGTCCTTTAGGAAAAGTTGTGAGGACACATGGTCTGTTTCTTCTTAGTTCTAGCAAAGAATACCTTCAAGGCATCCTCAGACTAACCCTGAAGTGATGGTGTTAGAACTCATTGCCATTGTATCTGCTTAACTATTAGAGAAAATCGTAATGATTTGCTTGGAATAGTTCCTGTTCAGCACACTAAAATGAGTATTTAATTCCTGACCTGAATATTTCTACACCTATTCTGTTATCTAGTTTGGGACCATCAGCATAGCATTTAAAAATATTTGCTTTTAGGGTGTAGATGGAGGGTTCTCCCTTCCTGTTTTCCCTTGTTGCTTAATTGCATACGAGTTTTTTTTTTTCGAAGCTATATTTCTTGACCACTTCATTGTTCAATACAGACTCCAGTCTCCTTCCTAATTAGTCTATGCATTGCTGCAAGGGTCACTTCCTTTACAACTATGTGTTGCGGAAGCACATCTTAGTAGTTGTAGGTGGCCATGTGCTAAGTTTCTCCACTTTTGTCAGAAGTCTTGGCATGGTCATAGACAAAAAATTTCGATTTAAGCTTGTAGTATAATGAAGCTTACATGCCTGTAATTAAATCTAACACACGGAGTGCTCCTGTGTGAGTCTCTGGTTTCTTTTTTGGCTCTAGCTAATGTGATGCAGTGTACAGCTCTTGCTTGAGTTATGAGAGGTAAGCAAAGTAGTGCAAAACTTCTACCTTAGACTTATTTTCAGGAGCCGTAGAACACTAGTTTTATATGAATTCAATGAAGTGAAATGGCTGGAGAATTCCATTTAAGAGGTTAGGGTCAAATCTTTCACTGTCTCTAAGCGATTCATTCGGATGTTTCTTTGTTTGGAAGGCTGATCAGATCATATAGGACTGTATTCAAATTTCTCATTAACAGAGAATGCTATGATTTGAACAACAGAACCACAGAATCCAGGGTTACTTGTAAATGTCAAAATGTGATAACCCCATCTTGTGTATACCAAATAGTACCTAGATAGATACTGAAAAAAAAACATCCCGTGGACATGCAATTTATTTCACATTTTTTTACAACTCAGTCAACGTTGTGGTATTGTAGGCATTCTGTATATATTTGCATATTTTTATAAACACGCATGAAGTATCTTGCCCATAATTTGTCTACATACATATAATGCATACATAATACAATATGTGTACGAACTCGGTATTGGCTGCAAATACTTCTTCTTATGCTTGTTATATGGGCTAACGAGAATGTCCAGCAAACTTTAGTGATAATAATTTTGTAATATGTAGTTCGATCGCTACTTGTTTCTTCTTTAGTAAAACTACTAGTCCTTCCTATTTACAAGATCTGAATGATAATATTCTTAAAACACACCGTCATTTTCGCCATCTTATATTGCGTTCACTGCATTATTGTATTTCTTTTTTTTTATATTTTCTGTATTATCTGAATTGTCCTGTTAATGGAAATTGTTTCTGTTGGGCAATAAAACTTATTATTATTATTATTATTATTATTATTATTATTATTTCACATATCCTTTCTTATATGTTCCAAAACATAGCGCATAACACAACGCAGGAGTCAAGCAAACACTAGCAAATATAAAAAATAATATCATAAAGAAAACGCATTGGTAATAAGAGAAGACAAAAGGAGGAAGAAAAAACGGGTTCCTACCGTCCATTTAAATATAGAACGGATACCTCATTACATAAAGTAAACATTGTCAATATAAATAAAGCGATTTTTTATGAGAAAGCTTCGGGGCCGATTGCGATTACGTTTCGTCAGTATAAATATATATATTGCGATAAAGAAGACGAAGAAGGAAGAATTATCCATGCCTTAGGTCAAAACGGGCAAGCAACGACAGGAGACCTGCATGAGCGATCGTGATGTGCGCCGCGAAAAATTGGATATTCGGTTTTCGTTTGATCTTGGTTATATTCGAATTTCGTGTGTCACATCGCCCTTGGTTATAAATATTGGACTCCAATAAAAGTTGTTACTTAGGATTCGCGTCAGACGACATCAAAGAGACTTCGTCCCGACGAACGGTTGCCGGACGCAGATTACGCAGGGGTGTGCGCGAACAAATACAGATACACTCGCATACAGAGGCAGTCGTCGCACCCCTATAGATACACAGTTCGTATTTCTTGGTATGAATGTATACTTCTAGCCCTTCTCAAGGTTTCGAGGTCTATCCGGACGTCAATGATTATTTCCCCACTGCATCCGTACGTGTCTCGCATACATAGTAATACGTAGATTCGACATAAGAGGCTTTGCAATACACTTTTGTATCATACAAACGGCTAGGTTTTAATTTGCAGTAATACACGGTAGAAGGAAACATGGAACTTTTTGCTTACATCCCAACTTCAAATTGAAATCAAGTCGATATTAAGAAATTGCTAAAATCTGAAATCATTATAATACCTACTGGAAAACATCAAGAGTAATGCGATGTAATGTATTGTTCTTGTCGACTCGACTGGGAAAATAAATATTACCTTTGCGCAGATTATGACATTTTAGAGGTACGAATAGTTGTCCAATGCATGCTAAGCAAGTTTTCCAATTGGTTCTACCAAAATCGATTAGTCTTAAATAAAGATAATTAAGATTTTGTTCACTTTTGTGCGCAACCATGGACAATAGATACATCTTTATTACTTAAAGTGGCAAACAAGTCAATACAGCAACTAATGTCTACGAAATTCTTGGGACTCCATGTTGATAGTGGTTTGACATGGTACAACCATATTGATAAGCTATGTCAGAGGCTGGCAAGTACTTGTTATGCCCTGTTTAGACTCCGACACCTGGTCCAAAAGGAAGTCCTGTTGTATTACTATTTTTCAACTTTCGAATCAAGAATTAGATAAGGACTAATTTTTTGGGGCACTTCGTCAAATATGCAACGAGTATTTAAAATGCAAAAACTAGCAGTACATAATATGTAGGTTTACGAACACCAGAACCCCGTAGAGCTTGGTTTAAAAGGTTAAATATACTACCATTACCGTGTGTATATATTGCTGAGACTTTATTTATAATCTATCAGAATATACATCTGCTGCCCAGAAAAAACGATTTTCATTCATACTATACTCGAGGCAGAGACGAACTATTAACGCCTGCACGAAATCTACCACTAACTGAACGTAACCTTTTAGTAATTGGTCTAAAATTATTCAATAAATTGCCTCAGTGTATTAAGAATGTGACAACTGAAAAACTTTTTAAAAAATCTGTCAAAAATATGCTTATGATGGATTGCTTCTATAGTGTACAGGAATACTTTGAATGTACTTTAGAATTCACAATATACAAGAGTCGTAGTTCCCTTTATAGTAAGCATATATAGAAATAAGTTTTGTTTCATCCGGTACCTGTTTCGTTTGTGTTATAGATTGTCATGTATGTATATTATTATTATTATAGTATGATGTATTGTGACTTTTCGTATATCCTTTTGTACTGTTCTCTGTACTTATTTGTGTGGATTATTGGATTAAATATATTATTATTATTATTAATATTATTATTATTATTATTATTATTATTACCGAAAAATTTACTTAAGCGTTTAGCTTAATGTAGGGCAATCACACGTATTGCGTGTATTGTACATAATATGTATAGCTAAACTTCCAAAAAACGGCGCTATTGGTGTATTTGTCAGACAGAGGAAACAGTTACCAAGAAGAGATACAACATGTTGAATAGCTAGCATAAAGAATGGGAAAGACATGATGAAACACCTACTTGGACGAAATGACATAAATATCACTCCCATCAGACCTTGAAAAAAAAATAATGGCCACGCTAATTACTGTCTAACGCAGTTATGGTTAGGTCTCCACTTCTTTAGGACATACTACTACAATCTCTGTGAAGGAGATGCATACTCATATTGAGCCAAAGAAAAGATATTGCGCAAGAGACCAGAAGGGATCTCAGAACCAGCACAAGCGCAGAATTTATCGAGAAAGACCCGAAAGTATAAGTACAAGAATGTTAATTATGAATGCCAAAAGCGGTTCTAGAATGGAAGTGGGAACTTTTGAGCGGACATGTCATAAGGGAGAATCTCATATAGAGAGTCATAGAGATCATATGTCAATAGAGAAGCACTCGGTTTGATAGATATTTGAAAGTGGCACTATCACATGACATAAGTAGGGTTTTAACTATACACTATACTATATTGCTTGTCTTAGGATTGGTAGAAGCTAATTCAATTAAGTAATCCTGGAAAATTCGGTTTGTTCTGGCGGTTGGCAATATCATGACTGAAAATTTTAAATTTTTGGTTGGACATTTCGATATCTTTGTTTGTAGTAGTACTGGGAAGAGACACAAGAGACATATGATCAACGAAGACATGGAAAGTTATACTATTGATCAAAGTTCTTCACATTATTACTGCTAGATAACTATTTTGAGCTTTCTCTTGTGAAAACATTGGTAGAGTCGTGCGTTTTCTCGTGACACTGACGTTTTGTTTGTAAATACGGATGGATGTATGGTGGAAGAAGGACGCGAATATAAACTGTCAGTTATGAGAATATTGATCGCATCACGTGATCATATTACTTTACGTCGATTGGTTAGTTAGGTTGTGGGCTATGCTAACAACTTATGAATGTATCTGGGATTGATATATTTAGGACCATCCATAAAATTTTCACGCGCCATGAGAGTGTCATGACAAAACGCCCAGCCTATACTATTTTAAAGTGCGTACAAGACACGCCTTCCGTTACATTTTCGTGCAAGCTAATGTTATGTCATCATTATCTTGAACGCATATAGTAACTTTATAACGTAATGCAGCTCGCGAAATTGTGCCCAACTTTAGAATACGCTTAATACTCTAAGCGTATTAACTACCTACCCATGAAAAGAAGCACATAACAGAAAAAAAATGTTCTACATAACTCCCCTCACCACTAATACACTTATTCCATCTTTTTTCTAGTTGGCCCATACCTTTAGAAAAAAATTGCTTCAGTAACCCTCCAAAATATTCTTCAACAGCTTCTTTGAGTTCTTCATTAGAAGCAAAACATTTTCCTCTGAGATGCTTTTTTAAATTTTTGAATAAGAAGAAATCTGATGGAGCTAGGTCTGGGCTATAAGGTGGATGCCTTAACTCTATAAACCCGTCATGGATTATCTGCAGACCTTTGTTTGCCTTATGAACAATTATCGTCCAGCAATAAGTTTTTTTTTTTTGAAGAATGCGGACGTTTCACGGACGCTCCAGAGCAGTTTTAAAATTTTTAATTGTGTTTCAGTAAGCCTCTCCATTTGTGGTAGACCCTCTCGGCATATAATCAATAAGCAAGATTTCTTCAGCATCCCAGAAAGCAGTTGCCATCAGTTTTCTTCTAGAAAATTGTGTCTTGGCTTTTTTTGATGGTGGAAAGTCGCTTTTTAAACCCACTGCATGGATTCTTGGTTAGTAGTAGGGTAATATACCCAAGTCTCATTCCTGGTGATAATTCGAGATAAAAATGTTTTGTCCCTCTCCAACTGGACCCAATTTTCTTGAGAAACTTCTTTTCTGTACAGTTTTTTCAGGTGTAAGCAATCTGGGTATCCAGCGTGCAGATACCTTCTTTATATCTAAATCGTCATGCAAAATGTTGAGGACACTCGTTTCGGATATACAGACTTGGCAATGATGAGATTTTACATGCCGATTTTTCAGTACCAAATTTTTGACCTTTCGCACAATGTCTTCAGTTCGAGCTTCAACGGGTCATCCGAACTTTGGGTCATAATTCATTGACTCTCGGCACCATCGAAAGAGTTTAGACCAATATTTTGCTTGGAATTGAGATGGTATACCTTCCCCATATACAGCAACCATTCTTTCATGAATTGCCTTGGACTATTGCCTTCTTTTGTCAGGAACTTTGTTACGCTGCGATGTTCAACCTTAATTTCAGTCATTTTATCGAGTCTTCAAATCTCTATAAATAGCACAAACTGAACACAACTTGGCACATGTACCTACTTCTAACAGTGACAGCAGTTTTTCTATAATTTGTTTGACATCGTTACTCTTTTGTTTCATGGCTAGGTAGATAACATAAAAATACGCCCTCGTATATTTACTTTCTTGAAGATCGAATGGTTCAAAATGGAAGTTGATAGAATCTCTATAATATAGATTTCATACATTAATTCTGTTTGATATTTGGATCAGGCTTCCTTATGATCAAGGAGGCTAGAAAGGAGACAGCATTTGTTTGCTCGATTTCATAGTGATGCTGAGATTCTCCATGGAACTGCTAGGCTAAGAATACCTGTGTGCAGCAAGTAACCTGGATTTTAGATGGATTGTGGTATTCACAAAAAATAGCAATTTTGTTTTTTTTGTAAAATTGTCGAAAATACTCAAAATAAAGAATTATACATACATTCATGACATGGAATGCATATTAACTATTTATTTCCTTTCACGAATTATGAATGGCTTAGCTGAATGAAATTTTGACTATACCTCGCCTTAAGGGCAGAATTTAACATTATGATTTACAAACTACTAATTTGTACAGGACAATTATCTTGTTGGTATATAAATTTGTTTGGATAGATCTATCTTACTAAAGGAAGCATGACGGCTTCAAGGATGATTGAATACTTCTAGGAATAAAACTTAACCATTAATTTTCCAACAAACCCCAGCATCTCGGGAACTTATCCATCCTTAGACATTCGTAGAAAAAAACTCCAAGTTTAGAATTTTCAGAAGATTGAATCATTTCTGGCCAATATTCTCGCTTTGTTAACCAATTTTAATTGTGAAGTGCGAACATATAGCAAACTATACAGTGGCGTGGTGAAGTAATTTTGTAATTAGAGATTATCACTTGACAAGTGTGATTGACAATTAAGACTTTACAATAGTAAGGTTATAATTACAAGCAATAAAATTGATAAAGTTGATGTTGCGTCTAAAAGAAAACATCATATAGTTTTTTTATATTTTGCCTGTATATCCGCATTTAGTTGCAGTTTCCTTAATTAGTCGGGGTCATTTCTATAGTCATCAGAATATATTAATAGTTTCGTACTTGGTAGAAAGAGAAGCATTGGATATTACTTTAGAGATCTCTGTGAGTTCTAAGTTTCAGAGATCTCAAAATGGCACCAAAATACCCACGCTCTAAAGAAACAATACCTACTCTCATGCACATATGTATGTACATACATATTGTATACATATTCGTTCATGCAGTATGCAGATTTCACAAAATTAATAGTAGATACTTGATATGTTCATAATATCTGGATTAGAATTATTATAAATTTGGGACTAAAAAAATCAATTTTAAAAATGCTACCAAACATTAATTAAAAATTTGAATAATGTTGAAAATATTTTACAGTGGATAAAGTTTCAGATTATTTACAAATATTTTTCAACATGCTGTATATTAGACACGCACAAATTCACTGTAACTATATTGGTGTAGAGAATATTTAAAAGATTGAGTCTTTATTTATTCATCTATTATATTGGGGGTATGTCAAATGCGAAATTTATTCTAAAAAAAAAAAAGAAAAAAAAGCGAGGGATTTCACCCTCGTACACGTCAAAAATTGTTCGCGGTTTACAGAAAATTTGATGAGGGTCGTTCGGTAATCCGTACATATACTGTGTTCGCAGTTTATGACAAAAGGAAAGCTATTTCAAACTTAAAACAGCATTTTGCAATTGGCATTTCCAATATTTTATTCCGCTTGGATTGTGAACCTTCGTTAATTTATAAAAAAAACATTTATCCTGTCACGTTAGAAACGAACATGTTCATGAAATCTTCAAAAGCCGCTTTCTGGAATCGATATTTTAAAGTTAACCCAATAAAAAAAATGGTTATAGTTTTCAGATTGAATATATGTATTTCTCGTCGCGTGTGATGTACACACAAAGTAAACGACTAAATTTTAATAGCTAATAATATTGTTCGCTGAAACGGGTGTGCCACACCACCAGCCACATGCTTCCACCAATATAAATAAATTAGATAAAGTAATTTCAACGGTGACATGTTAGCACCAGAAGAAACTATTAACCATTTTATTACTACCAACTGTGATGTTGGACTTCCCTAAATGAAACTGCACGCAGCTTGGCGATTCACTTTAAAGTACCAGTTACTCGTAGGTGTTAAGGTATTCATCTGCCATTTGATTTGTACGGCAAATTTAGTGTGATCCTATATTTTAATTTATGTTTTTGGTCTAATATAACGGTTTTTGGGTGTACGACTAAATGCAGTACTGCGATAAAGTAATTTAAAAAATTGCAGCAGATGATTTTTTGTAGGTGATGGCCTATTCAGGTGCCTGTGGTTGAACAACTTAAGCTATTTATAATACCGTGATAACTAATTATTTATTTTTATTATTATGGATTAAATTTCTCTGTTTATGTATTATCGAGATAATTCTGGCTGAGCTTCTCTTTGTATCTAATTTAATACGACATTTGGAATATACAGTGCTTTCGAATAGTAACGAAATTGAGAGCTTTTCGAAAAAATCCTCTAAGACGTCGATTTTGTTTTAAACAAAGGCACTTTTCGACATACGACCTATATTTGTGACCTAATCGTCATTCGAGATATGACGTCAATGATAATTCTTTTAAATGGCAACACCCAATTCCGACCATGCCAATTGAAAGAGCGTGTCATTCTACGTACACATCGTTAGAAATTATGCTTGTCAGACAGTTGTCTTAGCGACCGAGAATGTTTTTTATTACTGTCAGATTAAAACTTGAAATCGTATTTTTTTTGGTTTTTTTTTGTATTTATTATAGATTTCTTATCTTTCGTTTGGCAAAAGCAGTATGTTCGGACTATTTATTGAGTTGTGATATTGTCATTTTATTTAAAATGGGGAAATTAACTGAACGGGAACGAATTGAAATTCTTTGCATGATCGGATTTGGATGATTAGATTTGGATTGTTCAATGAAACTCATCTTGGCCGGCGTCCCATTAGCCAAAGCATGGTAAGCAATATTGAGTCTGAATTCCGTAACTTTGTACATGTTCGTGATTTACCTAAATCTGGTCGATCCTCGAAATCAGAAGAAGATCAACTTAACGATTTATTGGCAATACAAGAAAATCATCACTCAACACTTAACCAAGTGGCTTCTGATTTCAATATGGCAGCGTTAACAGTTCACCAAATTGTGAAAAAAGCAAAGTATCATCCTTATAAGGTATGTCTTGTTCATGAGCTATCTGAAGACGACTTTGATCGGCGAATTCAATCTGTCAGCAAATGCAAGAGCTATGCACTAATGATAATGATTTCGTAAGGAACGTAATTTTCTGACGAGGCTACGTTTGCTTTGAACGGCCATGTCAATAAGCAACACCGAGAATCCCTGATGGATGATGGAGTCTCGCACTCAACATCCTCAGAAAGTGAATGTGTGGTGCGGCATAGTCGAAGAAAGAATTCCGGGTTCTTATTTTTTGGTCGTGAACCTAACTGGTGGAAAATATTTTGAGTTTCTTTGAGCCGACCTTATTCCCAAACTAATAAAGTTATATCCAAATGAGGAAAGTGATCTTTCGAGAAAGGACATGTTCTTTCAACATGATGGTGCACCTCCCCGTTACACAGCATCTGTTCGTGCTTATTTAGATGTAGTGTTCCCGAATCGTTGGTTAGGGAGAAGAGGGCCAATTGAGTGGTCATCCAGATCGCCAGATTTGACACCCCTAGATTACTTCTTGTGGGAGTACTTAAAAAGGAAAGTATACGTTAGTAGACAGGCGAATTTAGAAGAATTAAAAGAAAGAATTCGTCAGGAGATGCATTGTATACCTCCGTTACGTATTGTACGTAAGTTATTGACCATGTTCAACAAGAATTTATGAACCGTCTTGGTTACTGTCAGGTAGCCAACGGTGAACAATTTCCATATTTACTTTAACCATTATCATAATTTTAGAAACGTAAATAATAATAAATAAAATAAATAATGTTGTTTTCATTTTTTTATCAAACCTACATACACTAATGTAATCATATTTTTAACGATGTGTATGTAGAATGACACGCTCTTTCAATTGCTATGATCGAAATTGGGTACCTTGAAATTTAAAAAAATTATCAATGGCGTCATACCTCGAATGACTATTACGTCACAAATATGGGTCGTATGTCGAAAAGCGCTTTTGTTTAAAACAAAATCGACGTGTCGGAGGATTTTTTCGAATAGCTCTCAATTTCAGATATAATAAATTTATTCGTTACTATTCGAAAACACTGTATACATATGTATGTATGTGTAGGTATGCAAATGTTCATATGGAGATCATTGATGCAGGGGGAACAGTTTCTTTTTCTGGTTGCTGTATATATATATGTGTACGATTTGTATGCAATTTTATATTTGTGATATCCAGCTGTATATACTAAGATCTTAGGTTTATCCAGTCACACGATACCACGTTTAATCTAGTGACGATTACATGCAGTAAACTAAAGCAGAACAGTTTATTGCAGCATCGTATTTACCATTTGTTTTAAATTAGCACAATGTATACCGATAATTACCATGAACGAAGTTCACATTGTCCAGATTCGAACTACGTACATGTACGAGGATCATTTATATGTTAATAACCTATTTAATTTCAACGTTACTGCATTATTATAATTCAGACATCGATAAACAAACGCAAGCTCTGCATCTGATTCCGTTCCTCTCCCGTATTTTTTCGCTGCTTTACATTACAAATCGTTTTCATGTTTTATTTAATGAATAGCACAGATGGAAACCTTACTGTATTACACTCCATTTGCATCGCATTTAAATTAATTTCCAAAGGAAAAAAGTACTCGTTTCGCTCGTTGCAACGTTTTTCCATTAAATTAAAAGTTTCTCGTTTCCCTCCTAAATGTATGTATTAACATACATCGAGACGAATTCGTATGCAGGTTGACGTGGAGAAATGTAAACACATTCGTGCAGGATATATAGGAATATGGATTACTTTGAAATGGAATTGGAAACGTTTCACGGTGGACAGGACGAAAGAAAAATAAAACTGTTTTAAATCCACCCTAAAAGCAGAGGGGTCGCTCACAATGCGGTGTAAATACCCCGAAGTTATTCGATTTTATAGTAAGAATGTTTCTACTTTGCGTGGTATAATGGATGTGTTTTCGTGGTAAAATACTTTGGGAAAGATTTCTAACCAAATTAAGGAATATATTCTCCACAAAACACAACACAAAACAGTATCCGTACTATGATTCATATAAGAAGTGCTGATTTATTGAGAATGTACACAAGTTGTTTGCTGTTTAATGATAGCATAAATTCTTCCAATCTTATTGTTAGTCGTGTTGTTCCAAATACATCTTTGCAATTGTAGAAAAATACATAACGACAATTCCAAATAATTATTAATTTTATTTCTTGAATGATATCGGAGGTTTCCATGGTCCGAGTCTCTATAATAAGAGCTTCCGAATTTTGATTACCACATACTTGTTTAAGTACATACAATATAAAAAAATAAAATTAAGCACAATATTAAATAAAAAGAAACACTACAAACTTGACGCTTTGCCAAGAATGGAAGTGGCTTCTTTAGAAACGACTGGTGGGTGGGTGAAATCAGATACTTTGAAGTGTCAACCTTTTAGTCAGAAAGGTTTCGCCTCTAGCGTGGTTGACACGTCGAGTTCGCGTGACCTCTTGGCATCAACCACCATCTCACATTCTTAAAGAAGCTGCTTACGCGGTCAGCCATGGGTCAGCGGTCAGAACGCGTTCAGTCAATGAATCGAACAAAAACGTCAAATTCATAAATACTACTGTCATCATCAGACGAAACTACCGTTTCAACTACTGTCAAAATTTCTTTGTTAACTGATATTTTGCATTAATGAATAGAAAAAGCATAAAACAAATCCAAATTACAATTACCTATATTATTGTGGTAGCGATTATAGGTTATGTTTGCTGTCAGTAGTTTGTCAATCATCATATAAACTACGTTCAGTGAAAAGTTAGGAACTTCTTTTTTAACTTTAGCAGTCAGGTTGTTGACTTGACATAGCCTTACACTTGTAGAGAAATGGCGAGAAGTGGTTCGATGTTTTGATTTTCTTCAAATTCTAAATGAGTACAGGACCCGGCAAAACATAACCTATTTAAACAAAATGTACCTTGAATAATAAGGACGCTACATAGTTCTGCTTCTGGAAATGTCAAATCCAACATCTTGTACTGTAATTTTGAGGTAGTGTTGATATATATGATTATTTTAAGTTAATTTTATCGTTGTTTAAAATATAGGTTAACTTTCGGATTAGGGCATGAGCTGAAAATAAAGTCTAAAATAAAAGTAAATTTCTTGATGTCTTCAATTTGTAACGCAACTGTTATATTTTTAAAGTTACCTTAACGGTCCTAAGAACTTCCAGCTATTAATGGATTAATTATTACATAATACAACAAAATGAGTGGTTGACACTTCTGGCTAATCAGTTATTTGGTGATGGACTTACAATATAAACTTCAAGAACATCTGACAACTCTACAGTGCTCGATTTGTTTCTGATTTCAAGATCAAATTTCATAATTATGAGTTGTTGTACGTATTTGCAATAACGGCTTTATCTTTTGACGTATCCTGTTTTATTTTAAACATTGGTTAGACCAGAGGTTTAGATTATAGTTTTATCGTGACTCTAGTAGAGTAACAACGTGGCGAAATAGAGATGGCCCTCTTTGTGTGGTGGCGAAAAATGTAAAAATAAAATGAAGCACAAAATCAAATCAAAAGAAACACTACAAACTTGCCGCTTTGCCAAGAATGGAAGTGGCTTCTTTAGAAACGAATGGTGGGTGAGAGAAATCAGAGACTTTGAAGTGTCAACCTTTTAGTCAGAAGGGTTTCGCCTCTAGCGTGGTTGACACGCCGAGTTAGCGTGACCTCCTGGCATCAGCCACCATCTCACATTCTTAAAGAAGCTGCTTACATTAGTGGCCAAACGTCGAATTTGTGGTTTCTTTTTCTTGATTTGTTTAACTTTGAGCTTTGCCCAACTTTATTTTCATGTTATGTACATATACAGAGTGTCCCAGCAATAAATAGACGAAGTAGCAGCAATCGCAATCTTGAGTGCTGGAAAAAGTCAATCAAAAATATGAAGTTTCTATTCGTACGCAAACTGTAGAAAAAAAGAAATAAAGAATTCCATTCGAGCGCGTCCAAAGCGAGCGAAGACTGCATCGAGGCATGTATCATATCGAATCAGATGTGCGACGTACAATAGATACTCCATAATAAAGATCAAATCATTAATTGGGTTTTCTCCAGCAGCTATTAAAATTAATTACGAGATAAATTTTTGTCTAGTTTTTAACCAGGCTAGATAAAAAAATAAGTAAATAGTTTGATATTTGCTGTAAAAAGGCCACAATGATTAGATTCAGCTATTATAACTTAAGCGTAATATCTCCTATTGTTTGGAAAAACAACACCATGCAGTTGTTCTTTCACTGCAACCGAAAAGCTACCTAGCTTTGTAGAAAGCAATCGATCACCTAGGTGCGTTATTGATATTAGTTGAGCTACTACAGTTAGTGAAGCGCCTTATCAATAGTGTGGCTGTTGGTTTATGAATACGCACTTAAATACATACAATTATAAATTGTTTGCACTCTATTCATTGGTGTCTCGACGAATATAAACATATATACATTCAGTCAGGTCCGTAATATAATTTTTCAATAGAAAAATTTCCTACGAAAATTAATAAATTTATTAATTTTTCATTTCTTCGTTCTTGTGGTATATTTATGTATACATATTTACTCTATCATGACGCGACAAAAAATCTTCCATAACAGAATAGTAATAGTAATTGTTGTCAAAAATGGTCTTTTAAGAACAGTTCTTGTGAGTTCAAATCTCTATATGTATATCATATTGAATAGAACTAGCACAAGTCCATCTTACTCCATCTTATTTGTTCTTCATGACTATTATAATAACCATTCTATAAAATTGTAAATTATTATAAAATTACTTGATTTGTCTATTAACACGTTTCCACAGAATATGAATTTGAAGTATTTATATCTGTCAACAGCTTGTAAGAGTGTTTTCTCAAGTTTACTTAAAGTTGACTACTGCAGAAAAAGTAAGATGGTAATCATGGTTGGATAATATGATAATATAAAAACATCTGCTTGCATCTAGAGGGTGTGAGCAGCAATGTCTTGAGAGAGGACTTCAATGTTGCAAGTTCCACAATGCCTCTAAAAAAATTTTTGACCACAGAAGGAGTCAACCATCCGAAAAGGAGTACCATAAAAGTGGCTATAAGTGGAAATATAGAATTTCATGTTCTCCTCTATGCAACTACGTGAAAACACTTACTAGGTTAATTAACTAGTTTCATGGGTGCCATCATGAATTTCCAAACGATTATTTCCAAAGGAATTTATATACGAGGGCGACCGAAATATTTCCGGGATCGGCAAGAGATGGCGCACGAAGGTAGAAGTGGATTCATTAGTAGGGAAGAGCAACCTTTTTTATGGCAACCGTCACAATTGCAGACGACTACCGCCAAGAGTTCTTGTTTAAGAGTGTGTTTTGTGTATCAAGTCAGGCTGTTTCGCAAAAATGGATAAAATTGAATTCCACGCAGTAATAAAATACCCACAGAAATTCGAATCTACTCCATTATTTTCGATCATCAGCTCCTGGGTGTGCGAGTTAAAACGTGGTCGCAGAAGCACAAGTGACAAACCACAGAGTAGATGCCCAAAAACCCCTACCAACGATGAAATGAAAGATTAATGATGTTATGTTAACCGATCGCCGATTGAAGCTGATTGTGAGATAGCAGACGCAACAGACATCTCAGAAGAACGCGTTGGCCATATCCTGCACGAAATTTTTCGTTTGAAGAACCTTTTGCCGCAACGGGTACCGCGGTTGCTCACACCGGTATAAAATCGAAATCGCGTGCTTGTTTTGGAAGAGCGTGTTGTCAGGACTCAACGCTATCCATGGGATTTCGTAACCGCGGATGAGACAACAAAGATCGTTCCATCGGCCGGAAAGGTAAGGGCGAGAATTTTTGGGATTCCTAAGATGAGACTATCTGCAGAAGGGGAACACGTTCACGGGACAATACTACAACGATATATTGACTCGATTCGACGCAGAATTAGTTGATCATTCTCCATATTCACCCAGCCTAGTCCTCAGCGACTTTTTCCTATTTCGAAACCTGAAAAAATCGTTGGCAGGAAAGCGATTTGCCTCAAATGGGAAGATCATCACTGCTACAGATGGCTATTTCGCAGACCTTGAAACATTTTACTTTTCCAGACCAATACTGTGCTTTTGTTGTAGATTTCGGAAACATTTCCGGTCGCTTGGTATCTATCACTTAATAATAACTTCCGAAGATGACAACATAATCAATGAAGGATCAAATACTACATTAAAATAAAGGTTGTTGAACTGATAATAATACAATTCGATTTTGTAGAAATTTGCAATAAATTTTATTCTAATACGATCATTACTGGGAATAGTCCTACAGAAATTCACACGACTATGATTCTTTACCTAATGGGAAACACAGTGCACTAAAGATACACAGGAGGTTCCATTTAACTATCTAAATTTCTTTTTTAATCTTTTTGACAGAAAAGCAATAATATTTTTAGGCCCATTGAGTGGGACAACCTGTATACATTGTGCATTTATTATATATAGTTTTGTTTCTTTGGTACTCTTAACTCTGAAACAGCATTACCATAGAAATAGGGTGTCACAAAAACAAAAGAAAAAACTGTGTAGTGTTAACTTTGAAATAATAATCACTAGAGAATAAAAAATTATGGATAAAATGGATATTGGTGCAGCTTATGGACGAAATTCTTAATAATACATTAAAATGTTATACCAACCTGTATATGTTTGTACTAAAAGAAGAAAGATTGTTTTATTGTATACAGTTTTTTACCTGTAGCTTAGGAAAAAACTGAGCGAAGTTTTTGCGATTATAAACACACGTATACAGATTCCGTGATAAATCTATCGCTATGCATGACATTGTACGGGATATTGAGTTTGTAGAAATATTAGTGCAAGTGAGATCAGTAGTGAAATCAAGAGAAAAGTATTTAAAGTTTGTACGTAAAAGTTCATGAATTTGACTTGAAGTAGCACATGACAAAATAAAGGTAAGTGCGTACGAAATTTTCTTGAATCTAAAAAAACTATTTTCAATTTATCGTAAATGGTAAATAATCAGATAATTCGTAATCGTTCTGTTACTAACAGATCGGAAAAATGTAGGAAATGCGAGAAATTGTTGACATTCAAATTACATTAAGTGTTTGTTTAGAAATTCGTAAATTATTACTTCTGCGCTTTTATAAAGTTTATTTATTACCAATGAACACAATTACCAGAAGTTTTACCACAGCTGCATTACATAGCGCTTTGGGAAGTTTTGATTTTTCTAGTTACATATTTTGTTAGATAATTAAAGACGAAATCGAACATTTTGTAGGGAAGTATATCAAACCCAATTGTTTTAATATTTTAACTTTGACGAGGTAGTATTTAATTCACATTAATTTTGCCTTTGCTGTATACGTACATATGTATGTAAGTAAATACATACATATGTACAGCCAGTTGCTAATTAAATGCGAAAATTACAGCTGGAAATTTCTAGGTGTTACGCAAAGGCTTTACTTTAAAGTAAATTTTACTGAGGAAAAAATGTCTGATGATCTTTTTTGTGCATATTAAGTTTGCTTAAAGGCAATACGTTTAATTTGGAACTGACTGCACATCAACTGTCCACCCCAATTGAAAGTTTTTTCAAACTAACAATATGTTCCATGGATACAAATCGTTCATTTTTTTTTGGGTTAAAATACAGAAAAACCAAATCTAATGCTCATTTAACTTATTTTTGTCCTGCTATCTTCTTTGCGAATCTTCTTTTTTACTATTCCAATAAGTATAGCTACTTACTTAGCCGCTATATATATAAATAATCTTATATGGGGTAAATCTTCACGCTTGGTAGCACCGAAGTAATACACTAATGTGTGGGTGGGGTAAGTGACACCTCGGCCTGTCAAGACGTGAATAGTTGATGGATCACCGGCTAGAGGCTCTCTCTGACGACAACCCTTTAGTGGCCTTCCTACATTTATGTACTCTTTCAGTCGCTGCTTCTAGAGCCGTTAAAGATCACAAACACATATTACTACTTATCGTATAATCCGCCTCGGGATTCTCATGTTATTACTATTTTTAGAACTGAGACGTGGATAATATTCAGTTCTGTCATTTTATATTTATGTATATTGTAGTTTTCGCATTATATATGCAATTTCAACGAGAACTTTTACGCGCCTATAAATGTTCATAGTGCTGCTTTACAACATAAAATGTCAGGTTATGGGTGATACTCTTAACTTGAATTTCATTTTTATATCTAAGCTAGAATTCTGTAGCATTTTAACGAAGTATTAGACTAGTAAATGGCGTTTCATAAAAATGACGTTATTTCAATTTTCGATTATCTGATCATTTTGAAATGTTTCCAGTTGGCTGCACTGATTTTAAAATGGCAACACTGAGTGATTGACGAACATCTTTATTTATTTTGGCGGTTTACTATTTACATTTAATTTCTAACAGCAATTAATAAATTACAGTACTGTAAAAATACGCACAAATAATGACTGCTACTAGATAAATGTTGGCACTTAGATTGTGACACGTTATGCACCAAGTTGGTCTTCATTTAAGTTAAGATAGTTCTTGCGGATACCTCATAAGCCGCCATTTTGAATTTTTGTTTGACATTGACTTTTTTTTGTAACTTTTATGAATGAATCGAACAAAAACGTCAAATTCATAAATACTACTGTCGTCATCAGACGAAACTACCGTTTCAACTACTGTCAAAATTTCTTTGTTAACTGATATTTTGCATTAATGAATAGAAAAAGCATAAAACAAATCCAAATTACAATTATATTATAGTGGTAGCGATTATAGGTTATGTTTGATGTTAGTAGTTCCTCAATCATCATATAAACTACATTCAGTGAGCAGTTAGGATTTTTTTTAAACTTTAGCAGTCAGGTTGTTGACTTGACATAGCCTTACACTTGCAGAGAAATGGCGAGAAGTGGTTCGATGTTTTGATTTTCTTCAAATTCTAAATGAGCGCAGGACCCGGCAAAACATAGCCTATTTAAACAAAATGTACCTTGAATAATAAGGACGCTACATACTTCTAATTCTGGAAATGTCAAATCCTACATCTTGTACTGTAATTTTGAGGTAGAGTTGATATATATGATTATTTTAACTTAATTTTATCGTTGTTAGGTTAACTTTCTGCTTAGGGCATGAGCTGAAAATAAAGTGTAAA